>JAMQGT020005875.1:0-61756 GCA_024447675.2 Pterophyllum scalare
ATGTTGACCTTGGTTCAGTTACGTATTGCAGTGCTATTCTGAAACAGGAATTCTAAAGCTGTGACAACACAACTGTCTGAAATATTACTGCGAGCTGCGGGATTTAATATTTCCCTTTAATGAAAAAAAGCTCTTTTATCTATTATACATAAACATATGGGTTATGTTTAGTTTTTTTCTCTCTGTTGTTCAGTAAGCTGAAGAAATGCATTTGCTGAGTTCTGTCAGACACAAATTTTTGTCACGTTTCCTACAAACAACAGCTCGATATTTTCTCAACATGGCTGATTCATCAGTCTGCAGGCGTGTCTGTTGAGGTTTGACAACCTGGTATTTGTCTGTTTTCATAATGATTTTACCTTCCTCTTCTCTGGAAAGAGATGTTTGCATAAACCCCCTGAGAGCAGCCATCATTTCAGGACTGTACCTCACTGACAGCTTGATGTCTGATATTTAATTAAAGGCCAACATTAATTCCAGCCCCGTCTCCACCTGTTTGCTGATCCTGCCACTGACCTCCAATCAGACAAACTGATGTTCCTTGACCACTGCTTTCCTTTCCGGGCACACCACGGCAGCTGTTTTTGCTGATTTTGTGCACAGTCTACCAAAGAAGGAGGAGGGTGGGGCTAATTAGAGAAACCAGCTGTTGTTGGGATGAGAGCAGATACAAATCTGCTCAAGTCTGGACCTTGACAGAGCAGGATTTTGCTACACTGATGCCCATGGACACAGTAAGTGGGTCAAAGGCTGAAGCAGGTTGACCAAAGGTCAGACCTTCCTGCTTTCATCTGAATCAGCTTCTTCACAGATCAAACCCATGTCCTGCAACACCCTCTGCCTGCCACTGAGCCACTACAGGCAGCAGAAGAGGGGAAGGGACAAACAAACCGGGATATGTCACCGACGATAAGAAGCTCAGCCGCACGAGACAGATGCTCGGGCAGGGGTTTAGGGGGCAGACAGTGGAACACTGTCACATCTGATCTTGGTTCTTCTGTGCTGTGCTGCCAAGTCAGACTGTCAGTAGGTTCAGGGAACAGCGGAAGCCCTGAATGCAACAATCAAACAAAGTGTCTGCAGCTACAAGGGCAGGGAGCAATCTGTTTTTACTGGATTTCTATCCATGCACACATTTTTGCTCAGTGATGGTCTTTGATGTGTAAAATTGGTCCCTGCCTCAAACTGTAACAGCCTCATGATTCATTTTTCATACTTTGATTATAACCTGTGACAAGATGTTTTGAGTGATCAAGTGCACTGTGATTAGTAGAAGACAAAGAAGTGTGGCCCTGTCTCCTCACTGTTCTGTGCTCCTTCACCTCTGGCACCAGTTACAGTCCAGCCCCCACAGCCTCTCACTCCTTGATGAGTGCAACATCATGTGGACTCACATTTGCTGAAGGGTCTCTCAATTAAGGGGAAGCTAGAAATACAGTGTCAAGTTTTAGAATCTCACCACCTCAACTTTAACACCTGCTCTCACGGATAACATCATCCTGTCTGATTCTTTTCTTCCTTCTGGTTTTTATTATTAGCATTTATAGCAATGAAAATAATGAATGTGAGGAATGTTTTTCAAAAACATATAAAAATCAAATATAAAACTTCACCAATAGCATTTTATTTTATTACAGAGACATTCCTCAAATAATCACATAATTTAGATCAGTGTATTTTCCTCCATACTGGACACAAAACAGGTGCTGCACCTTCACAGCATGTGGTTAGTGAGCCTGCCGTGGTGCAGACTCAGTGTTGGAGGGCCTTCAAACCCACTTAAGGCTACATGGTTTGATGTGGGGGAGTAAAAAGTATATAGGGAGAGGGTTTTAGAGCCAGATCCTCTATCTGATTCCAATCCAACTGGCACACCTGTAACTCTCCAAAGTTTCTCCAGTGTGAAACCATAGTATTAATATCTGTGCTTCACACATCCTTTGTATTCCAGCCCTCTTTTAATTTTATCTGGCCTGCCAACTCTCCATTACATCTCCACTGCCACCTGCCTTTCAGCTCTTTCCACCAGACACCGACTCACCCACAAGCTCTGTTAGATCTCAGGCCGACCAACATTAAAGTTTTTTTTGTAATAAAAAAAACACCAGGCATCAGAATACAGTTCAAAAACAAACCCAGGTGAAGGCACAAAAGAGACTGGTTGGCTGGCTGGTGTGCAAAAACTAGAAATAATCTTAAACTAGAAATAATCTTAAACTTACAGAGAGGTGAACAATAAACAGAGCTGCAACAGAAAATGCAACTGCAATAAAAGCAGAGGCTGAGACAAGACTGTGGATAAATGAATATAAGGCTAAGAAGGTGTAGGTGAAAATAGTATGGGTGGGGCAGACAATCATAAAGGCAGGAAACAAAACAGGAAGCAAAAAAAGAGGCACACAAGACTTTCAAAATAAAACAGCAAAACAGGGAATAACCAAAACTCAAAGTCTTAAGCAGGAAACATGCATCTTCTTGGCAATAAAATACTTTAGTATGAAAGCTAAAGAGCTCTTCATAGATTTTGTTGTTCTCTAAAAATCCTTTAAGCACTGTGCCACAGGGAAGCCTTGGAGCGCTGAGGATTGTTGCACCAGACAAAAAAGTTTTACACAAAATGGTTAGAGAATAAACTCACAGACAATCCCTAACTGTGCTAATGATTGCGCAGGGCTCAAGGAAGATTTTCTAATATATTTTTAATACATGTGATTTGTTTTTGCAGGCAGACAGGGGGGTCGTTTCCTGAGAATCTTGTTTGAAGAGAACAAATATGTGTTGGGTCAACAAAATGCAGCAGACCGTGCAAGCATGTTTTGCTCCTTCACCACAGAGGTGAATTCACATATCTCCAAACTGTGATTTGCTCTTTGAGAAACCTGCAGGGGTCCACCACCAGCATCAACACCACAGGTATGGACATGCAACAGTACGCCAGAGATTGCAGGCAAGATTCACACTCACAGGTTACCATATTTTTCATGTTTCTGTACGCTGGCTCTTTCTTTATACCTGCAGCACTGATATCTCAGAGATAGTCTGTGTGGTAGGAATGGACTTTTACAGCTTATATTTTCCTTCTTTTAGTTCCCTTATTTGCCCATAAACTATGCCAGCAGAACCAGTTGCATGTTTATGCCTGCTCTGGCTGGCATCACCTCCACCCCCTCATCCCACCCCTCATTTGCTGCATGTGCTGTTCTGTGTTCTGGATAATCTGGTATCACTGTTCTGTCTTGTTGCCATGAGCCGAGTGAATCCAGATTTTCTCCCGAGGGACAGTGAAATAGCCATCCATCTGTGCACCCATACATTCCTCCATCTACACTCTAAGATTCACTGGAAATACGGTATATTCTGTGTTGAATGAAGAGCTGCTGAAAAATGGCCAACAACAGGTTTTAATTCCTCTGTCATCTGTGCATGCACAAAAAGAATAAAGTCAAACCTAAAGAGTTGGCGTACAAACCACTCTGCCATATTAACTCTCTCCATGAATGTACAGCAGTTCTTGAAGTCTTGAAGTTTAGGTTCACTTCATGTAATGCACTTGTTTGTGTCATAATATATTCTATCAGAGGTGGCCTGACATTTTTTCCTTAATGGAGATGCAGCGTTTCAGAAGCAATCTGTCAAAGTGTCTTTTGAAAAATCGCTTCAAGTAAGAAGCGTATTCATTTTAAGCGCAATAGCTCTGAATCCCCCTTTCTCTTTCCCCTCCAACCATATCCACTTCCTCCTCCTCGCTCTTCCCCTCTCCTGGCTCACACCATACAGGCCACCGCAGTGCTGCTGCCAGCCCTGTGTGATGGTCTGAGCTGCAGGAGAGATCTGATTACTCTTTTTTAACACTTCATCCTTTTGCAACTGGTTTTCAGGCGTGATTCAGCTGCGTGCCGCATCCAATCATCTCAAGGCCAAATGGAGCCTCTGAGTGAAATTAGTGCAAACTGGGGAGTTTGTGTGAAAAGTGCGTGTGGCTGTGAGTTTGCCCTCAGCCTCCCCCTCCGGTCCCCCCACTGACTTCACTGCATCTTCCCTCAATTCTTTTACTAAAAAAGTGACTTGAGTCAAATCACAGGAGATCATATCATGAAAAGGGCACAAGCAGAGAGAGCGGCGCTCGGTTTCTCAGCTCGCCAACTGGCGCTGGGTTCCCCGTGTTGTTTCACAGCCCGAACAGTCGGTATTTGTCCCCTTTGTCATCTCTTCCCCCGGCAGAGTTTATTAACATTTCACTCACGTCCAATTCAAAGTTCAGGCTTATAGATGAGGGGAGGCGAGGGAGACACGGGTGGAGGAGGAAGGAGGGAGAGAGGGATGTGGATGGGTAAAGCTAAACCCTCCAAACACCCACGTCGGGCCAGTTTCTCCTGCCAGCCTCGGTGGGAGGGGGTATGCATGCAACTGAAAATATGCACCGACATGAGTTCTTTCCTCCTGGAAAGAATGGAGGGATGGTGAATGAGATGGAGGGATGGTGGATTGGCGCGGCGCAATACTTTGCGGGCACTTCTACCAGGCTGCGCTACATGCGTCTGAGCCTGGATGCAACAGCCCCCTTCCTTCCTTCTTTCCTTCTTACACGTTACCCTGGCACGGATCGGAATGATAATCAGCTGTGAGGTCGAGTCCTTTTTAGCCAGAGGAAAAGATGGTGATTGAAAATCAACGCAGCAACGGAAACTCTAACACTGAAATTCTTCAATAACTCAAACACCAAATTTCACATTTCTGCATGCAGCCGTCAGCATGTCTCTCCCTACAGCCAAAGCCCCGCACAGCAAAACCAAAAAAAGATGAGCCCCGGCTGGTGTCTTACCAATGTGAATGATGGAGTCGGCGCTCACTGTGTTGCATTGCAATATCCACAGGGAATGAAATAACAATATCAGCATTTCCATCTCCAGTTTGAGCCAAATGGGCGCATCCACGGATCCACCTCGCTATTCTTTTCGTGTTTTTTTCTCCAGTGGTGAGCAAATCCAAAATAAGCGTCGGTGCGTAAAAGCGGTGGCAGCAGCAGCGCTATCAGCAGCGGCGGCAGAAGCAGCAGCAAGGAACAGTGTTGAGTGGAATCACCACCGAGTAGTAATAAAGAAAAGAAAAAGGGAAAAAAAACAAATCCAAAAGACGAAACTGTTGGCCGAAGTCGAGAGAAAGAAGGGTAGAGAAAGGAAGATATAGAAGCTCCCAGGGCTCCGGAGAGAAACAAACCCGGGTAAGTGAGGAGGGAAGAGGGGAAGGATGAGAGAAGACACCGGGGGTTTGTTTCAGAGGTTGAGATCCGCCGGACGAGCAGCTCTGACTCTCTACCTCCGAGTATGAGACATAACACACTGCAAACTGCGGAGGAGGAGGAGGAGGGACGCTCTCTCTCTCTCTCTCTCTCTCTCTCTCTCTCTCTCTCTCTCTCTCTCTCTCTCTCTCTCAATGCTTCTCTCTCTTCTCCTCCGACCCACGTGACTGCAGAGCCTCTATCTACGGCGCTGGAAGCCCGACCGGAGAAAAGAGAGGCGAGGGATGGAGATGGAGATGGTGGGATGGAGGGATGGATGAGAGCGCAGCGCGAAGGAGACGGGCCGAGAGATGCAGAGGTTGTCGCGCCCAACTCATGCTGGCTTCAGGGGTAGGCTGAGTAGATTTTTTTTAAAATGTTTTTTCTTTCTTTTGCGGGATGATTCGGCTCGCGGGGAAAGTGATGGGAGCCCGTAATGAACTTGCGACAGCCCGATGTGTTCTAGCCTTCGACCGAAGTTCGCATATTAAGTGTCGAGAGGAGAACCACCTCCATCGTTGCGTTGCAGTGAATGTGCTGCACGCCTTTGATTTAGTCAGTGCGCCGCAATCACATCGCGCTACTATGGCTTCGGTGTGCGTGCGTAAATTCAAGACACTACTGGGTTTGTCACGTTTTTTTCCCTCTCGTGACAGAAAGACGAAAAGGATGTGGCTTGTCAATGACAAATATATTATCCGAACACTGGTGTTTTTTGTGGGTCTGTCTGGAGTTGTATAAATGAAATTGTTCAAGTGTAACAGCAGCGTGAATCTGTACCTCCTCCGGGCAGCTTGGAGAGGTTGTGAATGACGCGCTGCGCACAAACGGGAGATTTACACTACCCAAAACAGGTTCCAGTTTAACTCTAGTTTCTCTCAGCTGTAACACTTGTAACGTCTTCAGCTCTACTGCGCTCAGAGGTCCGGCGATAAGACAACAGAGGTTTTGGCGTCGCCGTGTGCGTAAAGTCTTCCTAGCGCTGCGTGCAGGATTTTCCAGAAACGGAGAGGGAAGCGAAGCGTGAAGAACCACACGCGGCGAGGAGCTAAGCGAGTGGTTTTTAGCGAAGCTTTTGGGTGAATAGACAAATGTAAGTGAAAGGACGAGACGGACTCGTGAGTCCGCGGAAGATTCGGGAAAGCGCAGACACGCTGGTGTCCCGGTGCGAAGGAAAAGAGAACAGGGAGAGGAGGGAATGTGACGGGATGAAGGCAGGTGTGTGTCTCCCAGCAGCCCTGAAGCTGATGCCTGCAGGCTTTCACGCTGTGGTGAGCTGCCTCTGCTGCGGGCGTCACTCTGCGAGTTTTGAGCTTTCCTCAAGACTTGGACGTGTTTGTTGTCTTTTGACCGAAACCTCTGACAGTGTGCCAGTGTGACGTCATGACCTCTCCCCTGATGTCATTCCAGGTGAATGGAGACTGTATCGGACTGATGATCGTTACCACGCAGCTGGAAAGAAGCCCGAAGAATGCTACACTTGACCTTACAATTAAAGGATATTTCTTGCGAATGACTCAGAAATGTCTTTTAATTGTTTGGTTAAGTCTAGTTCTGCTAAGACTGGTGAGATAAACCTTCTGCAGATGCTGCCCAGCTGATGGATTCAGCACCACGCGGCTCCGGACAGCTCCTCTGGATTCATCGCGGATTCACAGACTTCTCTTTGTATGGAGTCCCAGAAGTGACAAAAGTATTTTCAGTGGCATCTGAGACAAATAAATACTTTTTATTTGAAAAAGTATAGCCCTTATAGTCCTATAAAGTCCTTTGCGACAGAGACAAGCAGATTGTAGTGAGATGTTAGATGATAAGTGGAGATATTTTTTAGCACATACACAAAAATGAATCTACATGCACAAAGAATGACTATTACAAAATAAAACAGTGTTCTTATTGCAGTCATGTTTTGACTCATCAAATTACCTTTAAGTAACATCTATGAATTGAGATTCTCTTCACTGAACTGGTGCTATTTAGAGTTTTCAAATCAAACTGGGTACTTATGCAGAGACACCAAAACATAGAGTAAGTTTATTTGAGCGCAGATGATGTTTTGGTTAATGAAGCTTCACCATTACCCTCTCCTAATTCACTAAAATGTGCATGAATGGGTCTGTTTTGGAGCAGCTGTTGGAGTCTGTACTGGGAAAACTGAGTAGCTTCTTATTATGTCTGCACCCAAATATGTTTCTGAGCACAGAGCTTGTTAAGTGACTGATAGCTGTGCTCACTTCTGTCACTTTTAAGCTGATGATTGTGATGTTGTGATGCTGCACTGATGTGCTCAGTGGACACCTGATGTGTGTAAAAACATCTGCACTCTGCAGTCAATCACAAATTCAGCCAAATCCATGTTTACCTCACTAATTTTTATCAGGGGGAATTCAAAGGGAATTCATATTGTCATCTTCATCAATACACATTTATAAAGTTAGCGCTCTCACTGTTTACTCAATAATCGTTCCAATCATCAATTCTTTTCTTCCTTATATAATCCCTTCATTATCACCCTGATCTTTAGCATGGGGCACCATGATTCAATCAATAATCTTTAAAAAGTAAATAAATAAATAGGAAAGTGCAGTGTAGCATCTGTAGGTATGAATTAAAATTCTAAACCTGTAGTTGCACAAAATGATATTACATAATGTCACATCGCTAATACATATTGTAGTCAACTTCTTTATTTTACAACTTGTAAAGCATACATCACTAAATTATTAAAATTAATTCAGAGTTGAATTGCTCCTTTATGGGTTGAGAAAATTCTCCCTCCTCTTAATTAAAATAAATTATTTTAAAACTCATTACATTAACTGAAAAATGTATTTCGACGAGGAGCAGTGAACAGGTCTTCCTCCGCTAATGATAATTCAGGCAATTTGGAGATACACGGGTTTCACGCGGCATTATTAGATGATGATATTGGATGTTTAATATTTCTAATGATTGGAATCTTCATAAGTAATTGACTTTTATTGTACCTGATTTCAGCACACACACACACACACACACACACACACCGCTGACCTGAAATGACACAGACTTGTTAACAGGAGTTTCTCCACCGGTGGAACATCACACCTCCTACTGGTATCAAGCTGTTACTGCGAGGCTTTTATTCTGAAGTAGTGACACTCATAAAGAGAGGGCAAATAATGTGAACTCATCAGTAGAAAGAAAACACCCATAATACAAATTATGGTTATTTTACTTTCACTCTTGGACATGTAAGTAAATTAGTGAGTGTATAATCAGCTGGGGGAGGTTTCATGTGTCAGTTAAAATGTACCTGTACATTTTTTCCAATAAAAAAAAGAAAGAAAAGGAATTGTATCTTTCAAGGTCAGTTTCTCCAAAATTTTCACACTCTGAGCTCAAAATTTCCACCTCAGCAGCATTTTGTAAAAGTTGTAATTTGATTTCCATTCATATTCTGAAGGCTTTTACAAAGTGATTGTATCACGTATCATTCAGAGCCCAATCTATAGAACATATTATTCATAAAAACACTGTGAAAATTGAATTTCTCTCTTTTTTAACAATATATTTTATTTACAAAGTGATAGATATCTACACCCCCCCCCCCCGTAAAAACCTTTGACTCTAATATATAAATGCAAAGAAACAGATTTTAAATCTGGCATTATCCAGGGCTTAAATTTCTGCTCTGGAAAAAAATACTAATAATGTAAATTAGTACCTCATATGCATTTTCACATTCTACTCCTTACACTTGCACAGCAGGCTTATTAATTTAAGACATTTGAGGGGAGTAATTATTTTTTGTCACTGAGCACCTTCAAATGTTAAACTGATCTGAATCTAAGTGGAGGAACAACAACACACAAAAGACAAGTCTACTGGTGTATCCATCACCAGTGTTTAATGCGCACAAAGAGAAGAAAGAGGCAAGAAAAAACCCATCTAATCTATGCCTCATTTATAGCGCTACACTCAGAGATTAAAGTGGGTCTAAAAGATCTGGAAAGGTGTTTTTGGTGCAGATGTCCAGAAGTTGTGGTTGAGGTACTTCAGCATCTAACCAGCGCTACAGAGGAGGAGCGAGGGTAAACAGAGTGTCATTTCAAATGCAAGGTTTCTTCAACAAATATCAGCAAACACACAAACTGTTTGTGTGCAGTTTGTCACACAGTGTCTGCAAGTTAAAGGTACAGGGAGAAAAAAAATGAGAGATAACTTCGCTCATGGAGAAAGACGTAAGACTGTTTTTCAAACAGATATTCTACCTATAGAAGATGTGTTTGTGAATTATGTTTTTATGAAATGCCCTGTAAAACAAATTGAAGTATGTTAGCTTTGCATTATTCAGAGGTTGCATGAAAATACTTGACAGGTTAGTGCAGGATAAACAGTTTGCAGTACTGTGGTGTTCAGTGTTAGGTCACATTAAGAGATTCAGACATGGAATTTAACTGAAGCTGATGATATTGATTAGATCCACTCACTGAATTCCAGCTTTATACTGTGTAGTGGTTGGAAAGCAGCTGTTACACTGTAGCTCGATATATGCTTATATCTTGTTGAATTCAGTTGGCTAAATCCTCAAAGAGCAGTGGCGCAGGTCAGCTAATTGCAGCCTGTGTACAAAATCTACTGGATCTCATGATAAAAATTCATAAATTTATTATTTCAAGGCTGAACAATTGTAATTCAAAGTTATCACATCACTCTAAAAGCCCCATGAAAAGTCTTCAGCTGATCCAAAATGCTGCTGTGAGAAAATTAACAGGGACTAGAAAGAGAGAGCAGATTTCTCCCATATTGGCGTCTCTTCATCGGCTCTCTGTTAAATCCAGAATAGAATTTAAAATCCTTCTTCTTACATACAATGTCTTGAATAATCAGGCCAATCTTATCTTAAAGACCTTATAGTAACATATTACCCCAATAGAAAACTTTGCTGCCTTCCTTGTGGTTCCTAGGATACTAAAGAGTAGAATGGGAGGCAGAGCCTTCAGCGTCCAGGCCCCTCTTTAGTGGAACCAGCTCCCAGTTTGGATTCAGGAGACAGAGATCCTCTCTATTTTTAAGATCAGGCTTAAAACTTTTAATTTTGATAAAGCTTATAGTTTGCCAGGAACCTTTATTTAAACAAAACAAAACAAGAACAACCAACTTCCCTAAATTATAAATTGCTCTGGAGAAAATTATGGCCTTTGTGTTTTAGGGTTGGACATTAACACTGTCAGAGAGAAGTTAGGGGCTTCTTTCTTTAACTGTTGGTCTCCTTTCCTTAACTGTCCTACTGTTTTTATTGATAGCCACCCATACTCTGCTTCCAAAGCCTGAAAAGGTCATCCAGATGAACAGATGAACATGTAGCGACACGTAAGGCAGGTACAGACCAACTCAGTTTAGTTGGTGATTTACAGAGACACATCATCAGTTTGCAACGTGCCAAAATGAGAAAAAGATTTACCATAAGCCTGGATCATATCTTTGCTGCCGATGAGGCAGAGGGCACAGAGCAGCATAGAGATACACGTGAGCCAGTTTCTGAGGAGGAGGATAATATAGACTATCAACCAGAGGACACAGACACATCTGATGAGTCTGATAAGGAGGTCACAGGTGCTAAAGCTGCACCCGCTCCTGCTGAATATACATTACATATAAATCCATCCATCCATCCATCCATCCATCCATCCATCCATCCATCCATCCATCCATCCATCCATCTATCCATCCATCCATCCATCCATCCATCCGTCCATCTATCCATCCATCCATCCATCCATCCATCCATCCATCCATCCATCCATCCGTCCATCCATCTATCCATCCATCCATCCGTCCGTCCATCCATCCATCCGTCCATTCATCCATCCATTTTCTCCTGCTTATCCTTTTCAGGGATTGGGGGGGGGGTCCCAGTTGGACCAGTTGGGTGAGGTGCATGGAACACCCTGGGCAGGTCATTAGCCTGGTAACAGGGCAGCTGCTACAAATGTCATCAAAGATTAGAAGGTTTGCTGTGACAAGAATAAGTGACATCAAGACATGTTTTGATCTGTTTATGCTATCGTCATTGTTACTAAATAAAGTCATAGTTGCTGTGACAAACCTTGAAGGAAAAGACTCCATGGGACATTTGGAATGACATTGATGACGAGCATCTGGATGCTTATATTGGTGTTCTTCTTCTCGCTGGAGTGTACAGATCCAGCAATGAGGCCACTGATAGTCTCTGAGGCATGTCTACAGGCAGAAATATTTTCCAGGTAACAATATCAATTCAGACCTTTCAAGAATCCTCAGATTTGACAACAGAGTTACGAGAGAAGAGTCTGGCAAGCTTGCACCCATCAGGAATGTCTGGGAAAGATGGGTGCAGCTCATTCCACTGATGTTCAACCCAGGGCTAGAGGTGACAGTAGATGAAGGTTTTGTCCCTTTCAGTTGAAAATTTCCCTTCCGGCAATACACACCCAGCAAGCCAGGCAATTATGCATGAGAGTCTGGGCAGCCTGTGATGAAAAACCAGCTATGTATGGAATCTACAGACTTGCACAGACAAACCTGTGAATGGCATCGCTGAGAAAAGAAAATGTGTAGTCCTTGATATGACTACTGAACTACAGGGTCACAATATCACATGTGATAATTTCTTTACCAGCTGTGACTTTGGACAAGAACTTCTCAGAAGGAAACTTACCATGGTGGGCACAAAAATTTTTTTTTAAAAAAGTTGCTCCCTGAAATTTCATAGGTGAAGGACAGGGTTCCACTTTCTTCACAATTTGCTTTTACCGGCACCACCACTGTTGTTATATATCGTCCAGAAAAACAGAGTGTGGTACTTATGTACACTTTTCACAAAGATGCAGTTGTGCCAGCAGAAAGTGACAAAAAAACCCGTAATAATCCTGGACTATAATAAAAATAAAGGAAGCGTGGACAACCTAGACAAGCTGACTGCCATCTACACTTGACCAGGAAATGGCCAGATAGTGTTTCACAACATCCTAGATGTGTCTGCATACAATGCATTTGTCTTGGGGACCCACATCCACCTAGGGTGGAGATCACCCACAAACAAAAGCAAGTGGAGAATGTTTCTTGAGGAGCTGGGACACTGTCTTATCAAACCACACATTGAGCAAAGGGAGCGGGTGCCCTGAGACCCATTCGCTGCAGGAATCGTCAGACAGCTGCAGAGCTCACCTAGCACTCCATCCACGCCATCATCATCCTCAGCCAGCCCTGCTTCAGCATCAACCAGCACAGCCACAGCCCCACTGAGGCCACCCGATTCTAAAACAAAGAGGTGTCAGGCCTGCCGCAGCAGTAAGGACAGAAAGACAAACACATTCTTCTTCTACTGCAAAAAATATATCTGCAAAGAACACACTTTTTGCCACACATGCATCTAAAAATATACACATGTGTTGACTTGCACACAAAGACTTTTTTGGACCTAGTACTTGATTCATTTTGGTTTTATTTTTTTTTGTCTTTGTGAATCTGTATTTTGTATTATTACTTGTTCTGTTTTTTATATTATATATTTAATTAAAGTTCAATTTTTGAAAAATGTTGAAAATGTTGCCTTTTTCTTGAAGTAAATATATATGAGTCAAAATTGACCCATGACACCCTAGATGTTACTATTGCTAGTAATATTAAAATAAATAAATAAAGCAAATGTATTTCAGAGATGTGTTCTCGTATTTTCTGTAATAATAAAGCAGCAGCATAACAACATTTTATTTATTTGTAGAATTCAGGTATGCTGAAGAAAGTGCAACCAAATATAGCCAAAATAAAAATGGAATAAATAAATAAAGAAGGCAGTGGATGGAGTAAAGCTTTGACTGACTTATCACCCAGCATTATGATATGTAGTGGTAAAGCTTTACCCTATATGACACCGCTAAGAACCTAACAGATATTACCCTGTTACAATGTTAGCAGTCTCTGAAAGTCTTTTGGACCCTGTTCACCTTAAAGGACAGCACTGCAGGGAAGGTCACCTGGAAGCAAATGTGCCACTTAATCAGTTCAGCACATGCAGGGTTGAAAGCTATGCGTGTGGACCGGACCACCGGAGGGATTTCAGGAGCATAGTTGGCTGGAGCTTCCTCTTCAACTGGCTGTGGACATTCCTGGAATAATGGATCTTGATGATAACAGGGCGAGGACAATCATCTACCGGAGGCCCAGCACTCTGTGCACTCGGTCAATAATAATGGATGGATGTGACCAAGAGCTCCAGAACACTGGGAATAAACTTCTCAAAAAATTTAGCTGGGTCACTTCCCTCAGCTGACTCCCTGAGATTCAGGATCCTTATATTGTCTTGCCTAGATCGACCCTCCAAGTCTGTAACCTTCAGTTCCACATTAATTTTCTCCAGTGCAGCCAACGTTTTCCTCAACAGGGCAACATCATGTTCCGAGGCAGAGATGCGTGTCTCTGATTCGGCCTGATGTGCACCAAGAGAATCAGTAGTTGCAGCAACAGCATCAATATGCTTCCCCAAGGTATCAATTTTCTCATCCATTGTAGACTCAAATTCTGAGAAAGCTTCATTAACAGCCTTCTGCACATGTCCTTGTTCAACAATAACTTTAGTGATGTAATTAAGCAACGCCTCTGAAGAGAGTTCCGACAACACACTTCTAGCATCATCCCTGGAAGCTGCTAGAGTTAGCTTCACTTGGACAAAACCCATCATTTGCAGTTTCAAAGAACTGACTGAGTTTGTAGACCTGCTTTTCTGAGCATGTAAAAAGCAGAAAGATATAGTTTTTGATTGTTTACTTTAATAATAAGAGAAATATTAGCACTTACTCAGCCAGAAAAAAGTAGAGAAGGGTGAAGCTGTCCAGTTGGAGTGTAGCAAGATGCAGGAGAAAGCCTATCAACACAAAATCATTACACAGCATGTTTTAGTCTGTGTAAAACACCAACAAGTCAATTTAACCAAAGTTACTCAATAAGATGTCTTGGTGGGGTGGGGGATGTTACAGACCCTGCACACTGTATAAGTCACCACACTGCTGATTTCCATAATTCTTCAAACTCAGCTCATAGTATTTTCTCTATCTGCATAAAGACCGTGCTCCATTTTCTCTCTGCCGCCTACACTTTAAAAAATCTGATTTATGTTGCTGCTTTTAAGCACTCATTTACGTGCTGAGTGAATCTGCCACTAAGACTGAACAGTAAGTGCCTGTAGTAAATCTGGAGCTCCATTCAAAGTGAAGTCTCACTTTTGTCATGAGAGCCTCGGTTTTTTTTTTTCCCCCCTTTGGAGGATGAAGTGACTGAAGTGGAGGCGGGACTTTATTTCTCCCAGATGAAACCTTCATCTGCAGTTCGAACTCGGCAGTCAGATCGAGTCGGGACGAACAAACAGATGCACGATGACACAGCTGATCACACTCGATAATCATCATCTCTCAGTCATTTGATATGATGTCAAATGTCTGCACAGACATCGCTCGCTCACCCTGAAAAGACTCATCTCCCTCTAAAAATAAAACTCCCCTCCTTTTCGCGCCTTCCATCTGTTTTGTCAGCAGTAACTCCAGTGTGGATGACAATCTAATTGCATCCTCATCTCTCTCCAGTTTAATGGGCTGTCAGGTAGCATCATTACACACTTTCATTGATTCCCTGTGCAAATCACATATTGACAATAAGTGACAATATGTGTGTGTAGGTGTGTGTGTGTGTGTGTGTCCTTACCGCTTATAACAAATGTCTGAACATCAGTTATAGGAGCCAACTGGTGTGTGCATCTGAGTAAAAGTTTCAGTTTCTCCAGATTTATGAGCATTAATATTCTCAGGGGGATAAAACAAACTGTCAAAACTTTGGAGGGTACTGCCTTTTGGTCGACTTCTTTATGAGTCACACAGGAAATCTGATGTGATCTAAACACCTCGACAGCTTCTGAGAAGGAACGCTTCCTGTACTCAGATTGTTTCTGTTTGAGCTGCTGATTGGAAGGGATACGCAAAGAACTCTAAAGCGTTCCCATTTCAGATAAAATCAAAATGCTTTTATGCTCTTGCTATGGTCGTGTTTAACCTAAAAAACTCAATGTTTCAGCACAAAAGCCTTCATCTCAGAGTTAAACAGAGTTCATGAAAACACTCCAAACAAGCGTCCACTTGAGGCGCGAGTATTCGAGCAGTGAAACTCCCTGACAAAGGTAAAACACACTCAGGTTTTTTGGGTTAAACATGACTGTGCCAAGAGAATGAAAGCATTTTCATTTTATTTGAAAAGTGCGTGCCTTGGAGTTCTTTGATGATTTAGCCTTAGTCTAAAAGCTTTTGATGGTTTGACAAACACTTTCCTGAACCACGAGATGCTGAAAGAGAGTGTTTGTTTACAGTTAAAAAACTTTATACTGGTTTAAAACTATCTGAAACAATCAACAGAATGTGACAATAACAACAGTTATAACAAGTCCAAAATGTCTGTGTATTGTGCTGAAGGGATATCAACTAACATCAGATGGTGCAGTGAGTTAGTGCTGCTTCAAACATACATAATAACAGCAATATTCAAGCTAGTGTTAGCTTCCAAAACTGATCTGTCATAGTTAGATTCAAGGAGCATACTCAGATGACTGTTTGCAGTTTTAAGGAGTTTAATGAGAGGTGAAAAAAGGTTCACTAGCCACTGGTGAGAGTAACTAAAAAGCAACTTTGGTACAGGGGCACAGACGGGAGCACTGCTGAAGAGGACAGAAAGTGTTCACTGCATGCCAGGTGGATGATGTGTTTGACGACTGAATTGTGAATGTATATGATAGCCTTACTCGTTAGACAGGTGAACTGAAACTTTTCTTTGAAAGTCCTTTTCTTTGCAGGTGAAAGTGAGCTGGAGCAAGCAAGAGTTGTTGGGGGTGTCCACAGTCCGCAAATGAGCAGCATTCCAGACCAGCATATTTCCAGGGGAGACTTCAGGCAAATAGCCAAGGGAGAGAAAGAGAAACTGGGTAAGTCGATGAAAAACACTGAAGCTAACTAGTAACGAAGGGAGCCTGACATTCACCATGTTAGCAAAGACGATCTGGCAGAGAACCATGGCTCCCTTCAGCCTTGATATCCTCCATTCAGAACAGGTCCTCCACCTCCACAGAGGGCTCAAACAGAGAGAGCCTGACCATGAGAGGATCAGCAGCACCAAGCCAGCCCAGCAACTCCACCTGAGACTTTACCAAACTAGAAGCGCAATCAGTAGAGCCTACTTCACTCACTCCAAATTTTCTACGTGCCGATACTACGCTGCAATAGATACCACCCAAATTTGTCATACTCCATCATAAATTATGAGATCATAAAGACTAGAAATTTATTTTATTGGCTTTTAGATGAGCATATTACAGATTTTCACTACTGATACTGCTTATGGTGCCATGTTAATGGGGTTTTGCTAAGTATTTGAGTTTTGTACTTGTTTATCGCATTTATTTCCTTCATCTTCTTCCTTCTTTCTTTGTATTTACCTTTTCCCCATATCCTTCTTTTTTTTCACCAGGACATGTCTTTTAATCTCTTTGCACTTGGGCTTGGGTTTTGCTTTTTAACTAGGGCAAAATAATTTTTTAGAAAGTAGAAGATGTGGGTGCTCCAAACAGGGCAACAATTCAAAAACATGGGGTGGATGTCGCCCAGACCCAAATCCTGTGCTTAACTATAACCTGAGATCAGTTATAGGAACCAGCTTCTTTTATTCATTTCATTCTTCCTCTGTCTTCTTCCACTTTTCCAAATCTGGTTGGGGCTGGAACAGGCTAAGTAGGATATTCTAGACATCCTTTTCCCCCAGAAAAGTTTTCCATGGCATTTCCAGACTATGTCAAGTGAGTTGAGATCTTGATTATCCGATAGCCTAAGCCTGGCACTGAATGGACAATTTTAATTCAAATTTATAGAAATGTTAGAGAATGGATTATATGATTTAGAATCGAATAACGAGTGTAACTGTAACACAGACAGGATAGTTGAAGCAATGCATTAAGGAAAATGTGAAATCACTGAGCTGAGGGTAAAATGAGGAACTAGAAACTGTTGCCTAGAGACGAGCAAGAGCAAAGTTAAAAAAACATTCGTCGAGACATGTCCCAGAATGGAAAGAACCAAAAAGACCCATATGTTAATAAGAAACGAAGTAATGGTTAAGTTTAACACCCCAAATAGACAAAGGCAGTGGGGTGATAGTCTGTCAAGATGATGCATGAAAACTAGGATGTGTCTTAGATTTAGACTATAAAAGATGATGTACAGAAGCATCAGATGAGAATTTCAGGAGTTTTCTCCCTCAGACAAGGACTGCTCTGCAGAGAGGATGGGGCCAAACCCTCTGTGGATACTAATTCGGCTTTCAACAGTTCTACCAAGCATTCTCCCTGCCTAGCAGTTGAAGTTGGACATTGCTCCGCTGTTGGATTTTCTATTCTTTGGACTTTGTACTCAGTCAGAGGATTTCTGGACTACAGCGTGAATAGGACAGTTTACAGAAGGATAGAAACATCTTCCTTTTGGACTTCCCCTTTTCCACCACTTCACGGAGGCAGTTTCCAACAGATTGGAATTGGGTGTGGTCGCGACTCACTCGAAGCCGTTCTTCCCTAGAAGGATTATTGGATAAAATGATATTTCTACCCCCATTCATCAACCCAGCTCATAAGTAATTCATTTTGATTAAGATTAATTCTTTGATTTAATTGAATTGATTTTTGAATATTGCAAGCAAAGGTGCACAGGATGCATCCAGTTCAGATGCCTGAGCCAGTTCAATTGGTTCCCTTCAGTGTGAAAGAACATCCATCTACTCTGAGCTACCAGAGGATGTCTGAGCTCCTCATAGCTCTAATTTTCTAAAAAGATTTTCACCATTCACCACTGTGTTTGTTCACCACCAACAGAACAAACTTTAAATGGACTTAACTATGTTATAAGAAATTGCAAAACATTATAAGTCAAAGGTGGGATGTAGTAAAATCAATAATGCAATTGTAAAATTGAAATATGGATTTAATCCTCCTTCCCAAATCACTAATTTCCATACAGTTCCTTCATATCACTGATCAGAGACCATGTTCAAGTATCCATCAGGCTCACTGAAAGATATACAGGCCTACAATGTGAACAGCTATGAGGTTTGGATTTAATATCAATACTGGAGGCTCAATTTAAATGATATGAAGTAGACAAGGATCCGACAATGTCTTGAAATTGATGCACTGAATGAAGTGTAGTAAGATGAACATGCGTGTTAGTTTCTAAAGAGCCTCGGAGGATCATTTGGCTACCGGACCACTGCACCACATTGTTCTTCAACCACCAGCGGAGGAGCTGTAATCAACTTTCCAAACAAAGCAATAATGTTGTGCAGATTAGGCTGCAGCCATGGGGAGCAGGAGACAGAATCAGATGGCATCCATCAGCAGTGAGATGGCTGACTGCAGCAAGACACGTGTGTGTGTGTGTGTGTGTGTGTGTGTGTGTGTGTGTGTGTGTGTGTGTGTGATGATGTGTGCTGTGTGTGAGGGAGAGAGCCTGAGGTGTAACTATAAATACTCCTGTCACTGTCACTGAGAAGCTTTTTCATGTATTTTATGAAAAATAAAATCTAAAATAAACAATATTGCTTTAATTTTAGTGATGTGCGCATCTATTTTTGGAAAGCCAAAAATCAGAGGCCAGCATGTTGTTCTGTGCTTACAGTTCAGTCGGAAATGTTTTACACTTTGAAGGAGCTCTTTTCCCTCAAAGGGAGGACTGTGAAAAATAAGATGGGGCTCTCTTTAAACACTTTTGTAAGTTTGCTCAGCAGCACCCAAGATTCAAATGTAATTGGACATTTGGCCACTGACTGTTCCTTGTGTGGCTGCATATTGTTAAGTGCACAAATTGTTGAATGATAGGTTTGGGTTGTCACTGACTGCAAAGGAAGCTGCTCAACTTTGGGCCCCATGTTTTAAAAAATGGGGTGCTCTGTTATCCCCACAAAGTCAGAGTATAGCATCAAGTCAATTAAACTTCTGGGATATTGATCTGGTCAGTTTTCTGACGGAGTTTTGCATTTGGCTAGGTCAGCGTCACTACTGGTACCATGAGGCAATATTGGGGACCCTACAGAGGTTGCAAATGTAGTCCAACTTCTCCAGGATGGCACATCAACACAGCACAGTCTCAAGAGCATGAAGGAGATTCCAGGAGACAGTCGCCGGTACCTGCTCCTTTGTGCAAGGAAAAACAGGATGAGCACTGCCAGAGCTACAAAATGACCTCCAGCAGCCACAGGTGTGAATGTCTCTGACCAAACAATCAGAAACAGACTTCATGAGGGTGGCCTGAGGGCTCGAAGTCCCCACTGCCCAGCATTGTGGAGCCCAACTGGCATTTGCCACAGAATACCAGAATTGGCAGATCCAGCATTTACTTACTTTAGCCTAAAATGAGCCTGAACGAGTTACCGCATGAGTCGCTTTGAAACATTGTGAAACCCATTGCTGATGAGTGAAGAGCAGGTTCCTTTATATGCAGGTGGATGATGAGAATGATAAAATGCAGAAGTGTCTGCCAGGGAGCCAGCTGGGATCAATCAGGAGCCACCCCTTCAAAAGGAGGTCACAAAGGTGGTAAGTGCTGCTCTCTCACACACACACACACACACACACACACACACACATTGCACTACCAGAGGGGAGAGCAAGAGGAAGAAGAGGAAAGAAAGCAGGAAAAGATAGCAAAGGGGCATGAAAACAAAGCTGGATGGCAACCAGATTGCACTGTGTTTGCAGATATATTGTTGTTTTGACTCCTTATTCCTTCTTTAAAAAAATCACCCAAAACTCAACTGCAGACAGCTTTGAACATGTGCAATAATGTTCCTCAAACACGTCATAAACTATTACGGTATAAGAGCTCTACTGAATAAAGATAAATTAATTTATCTTTACAAAAGGCAGCCTGATGTTAGAGATACAGTACTGTGAAAAAGTATTTAATATTAGACAACGACAACCCGAGTAAATACGAAAGGCAGCTTTTTAAATGATGATTTCATTCATTAAGGGATAAAGGCTATCCAAACCTACCTGGCCCTCTGTGCCATCAGCTGGTGGCCTCCAGCTCACACTGGTGCAGTTTGCAAGCCCGAGCGTGAAGTGGAAGGCACTCCACCCGTTTCCACCATAGGGTGGGAAAAGGGTGGAGTGCCCACTCAGGCTCAGGGACGGGTTGCTGCCCCAAGTGGAGTATCTCAGGGTCTTTTTCACAAGTGGGAGTACAGGAGAGCAGGAGTTTGACAGTTCAAGCATTGGAGCGACGGATGCTACACTGATCCGTCATGGTAAAGAGAAAGTTGAGCATAGAAGCACAAAGCTGTCAGTTTACGTCTCTACCCTCACCTATGGTCACAGAGCTTTGGGCAGTGACTCTAAAGAAAAAAGACTGCAGATACAAATGGCAGAAATGAGCCTCCTCCAGATAGGAGAAGAGTGGAGTAGTTTGACAGGGGCTACTCCTCCACATTGAAAGGAGCCAGTTGAGGTGGTTTGGGCATCTGACCAGGATGCCTCCTGGGCCCCTCCTGACGTGAGATGTTCCAGGGATGACCTACCGGGAGGAGGACCCAGGAGCAACCCAGGGCACACTGGAGAGATTATCTCTCAGCTGGCATGGGTAAACCTCAGTGTTCCCCTGGAGGTGGCTGGGGAGAAGGAAGTCTAAGTTTCTCTGCTACTTCCCGGGCCTGGAGAAGCCAAAAGATAATGGCTGGATGGATGGAAAAGCAGAAAATGCCATTTCACAACTCAGAGCAAGACACCATCTGACTGCTTATTTTGAACATTGTTATGTTGTCAGCCTTTGAAATTTAGATTAGATTAATTTGACTTTAGAGATACTGAAAACTTTAATAAATGCAAGGGTTAAAGATCCAGCAGGAAGAGTAAACATGAGTGAAGAGAGGTCTGAGCAACATTTCTTAATACAAACATTTAAATGCAATGTTCTTGCTGGTAAGTTATATTCTCTTTTATTCTAACTTCAGTAGCAAAGTGATATTTTTCACTGTGTTGTCTTCATCTTTACAGCGTACATAAAACAGGTTATTCCTCAGTCCTTATTATTTCATTCTTTACATATTTTTTCCTGGAGTGTGATGGAAAATGGAAACATCTCTATAGCTAAACAAAATCCAAACCAATGCCCCCCTATTCTCACATATTACCAGTAAAATAGAGATTACCTTATACTTAAAAACACAAAGCAGAATTAGGGGAAAGTCACTTAGTTGACGACAACTGCTTGCAGCTTCTACCATGTGACAATTATGTTTTTTATGACTCAAAATGAACCGATATCATTCATAATATTTGAGATATGCTTGACAGATTATAGGTCAACAAGTCATTTACAACAATACAAATACCAGCAAAAAATATTTGGCAAACACCGGAAATCACATTTTGGCACAAAATTTTTAGATGACAAATTGCTCCTCTGCCACTGTGTACAGTGTGGCGGCATGTAGATTTTACATATATGCAGAGCAGTACATGTTAAAATTCAAATCAGTTTATTGCACCCTATAAATTCTAATGTATAGGCATATCTGATCATTACAGGGTGTACCCTGCCTCTCTCCCTATGACAGCTGGGATGCAGCTCCACTCCCACCCCCGCGGCCCTGAACAGGATAAGCAGAAGAGAATGGATGGATTTCCAAAATGTTTCAACACCAGGATGTGTTATTAATACTTACTATTACATTAAAATACCAAAGAACCAGGTGAAATTAATGTCATGAAAAAAGATCAACATTTTCTTTGTACACTTTTGGGGCAGGGCGTCTGAAAATGAGTATGCTTTGTACGCTTTGGAAAATGCTGATAATTGTGAATGACCCCTTACACAAAAGTGTAAATTCCACACTAAACTAATTTGTCTCATTCTTCAGGCTTTACACATAAAATCCACTAAAAAAAATTTCTAAAAGAGAGATGAAAATTTGTCTTCAGTTATGATATTATATGAACAAAAATGCTGATCATTTGGTTACAAGTAAAGCCTCATCTATAAAATATATTTCTCTATGCATGCTTCATTTGTTGACCAGGACTGCTTATTCACAGTTCACATTCACTTGAAAAAGGGACCGCATATCTCTATTTGCCTTTAGCCATAAGTCCTGAAGCAAACTTGATGTTTCTAACTGTGGAGGTGATTCAGTGGGCTATGCATGACATTGTTAAAGGAGTGCCTTCCCACCTGTTCAAAATGTGAACCAAGCTCTCACTGCAGTACAGAGACCAGATAGCCTGCAATAACTGGCCCAATACCCCATACCTCAGAAGTACCCCGACAGTTCGTACAGTTCCTAGAATTGTCACTCAAAATCATAACATTAAGTTTCAAACACAGAGATGCATGTGCATTTAGCCTCTTTGATCAGGAAGCATTTAATAAAGGAATAAGGAACAAAAGCTCTCTTGACAAGGAAGGAGAGAAAAGTGAATAAACAAACACAGTAAACAACCAAAAAGCTTATATTGAAGGCCTCTGAATGTGATTTTTTTGCTACAAATAACTTTAAATGTCCCAATGCTGTTCAGAGAGGTGCTGGCAGGGAACACCGTCCATTACGTTAAAGGAGACAGTGGCGGAGTTGTGAAGGAGGGAAAAGAAAAAGCTGTCTCCTGCTGTGAAAAAACATTTGCCACACATATTCCTATACTTACTGTATCTATACCTAAGTGCTTTTTACACACACTCATGAATTTATCAGCATCTTGCCAAAAGTTACTTTGACATGCAGACTGGAGGAGCTGGGGGATTGATGACTTTCTGATGACCTTCTGAACCTTCCAGTTGGTGGAAAACCCACTCTTCCACTTGTACCACACATGCCCCAAGTCCACACAAGATGAGGTGCTCAAAAAGACTGTTGAGAGCTGCACATCGTCAGCTCAGGAGAGGAGTGTTTTGTATGTTGTTTGATCTTCTGTTCCTCATTGCTCTGTGCCTCACAGATTGCTCTCTTAGTCTATCACTGAATGTGCCTCCCTGTGTCTTTTCTTCAGAGTGTGCTTCAACTGCATGTCTTTGTTAGGTCTGCACAGTAAATCAAAATCATATTGAAATAGCAGCTGGACTCTGACATACTTTTTCAGGAGGGAAGAGGATTTTAAAAAGAAATCTTTTCTGAGCTGAATTTCAAAGATGAAACCAAGAACAAGGGCTTTGTGTTCATCCATTTGATCATCGATCCTAAGAACAGCTTTAGAATCAGCTGAGAATATTATAGATTAAAGAAACTCAAAAGACAGTGATTTTCTAGAGCATTTCAGCCGTTCTTTTTCCTACAAAATACTATACAATTAAATTCCAACAGGAGAAACAGGAAAAGTAACTGAGACCAGATTTTTTGTATAATAATGCCTGAGGAAACAGATATTTTGCATGACATAATTGGCAAGTTGAAAACAGCTGACCTTTCTGTATCATATAGATTCATACAAGGAAGGATTCAAATGTTCTACAACAAGGTCCATAAAAATCTAAAGCCTTACCTGATTTAAATTGCTGAGAGGCTCAAGGTCTTCAGGTTTCTCAGTAGAAGTCCTGTCATGTCCCCTTGCACTTCTGTAGAAGGTTCTGGACCTTATCCAGTGTGTTAAAAATGTCGATCCTTCAATTTGACTTCCATTTTTGGAAAGTGGCTAAAGTTGCAGAAAGGTGAATCAGGTGAGAGGTCCAAGTGGTGAGCAAAGATTATACTGCTGATGGCTGCACTCTCAATGCACTGACAAGCACCACAGTTCAGATTGTTTCCTCTAAATGCTCTTCCTCGGGCACTTCACGATGGTACCGCTGATCCTGGGGCTATGAATTCAGAGAGCACAATTGTTCTTAAACGTGATAAATGTTCTTAAGAAGAGGGTTTTTTGCCTACCCGATCTGCTCCAATACAGAAAAAAATTCATAACAACATGTAAAACCATAATCTTATCATTACCACTGAAAAATGCTTTTCTTATCTAAGCACAGGCAGAAGTCTATGTATGAACCCTTGTAAGTCTTGAGTACTGTGTACAGCCACTGCCCACCATCTGCTGCAGTTCACAAACGCTGTGCTTCATTCACTTAAAAATATCTGAAAGTAGTCCGGCTGGCTATAATGGTGCACCTAAACATATTTGGAATAAAAGCTAATTTGCTTAGAAACATAACTTTTGGGGAAAATGCACTGTAGCATCCTGAGGCCACTGAGACAAGAGATTCACTGCAACAACCTGCTTATCAGATTCAACTTCCAGTGATGACATCTTACTCCCCCAGAGTGAAATTAAAGTTGAAGATCTGGCATTTTGATGTATCATGATGTACAGTGTCCTTAAAATTTTTTGAGAAACTGGAGGAGGTAGGGGACAACAGAAAGAAGTGACGGGCCTCAAAGAAAATCTGCAGCAGATGAACAGCAAAGACTTGACACAGGACCTGCAAGATGCATCTGACCCTTCAGCTGATCCAGCTGGTCTCAGTGGAAGACTTGCAGTCAATAAGTCATTGTTAAGGGAGGGACACAGGGAGAAAAGGTATGGGTATTCCAAATTATCAGTCATGGATTGGAGTCCCCAGAGCCTGGACCTCAACATTACTGAAGCAGTGTGGGATCATCATCATGACAGAATAGAACAAAAGGCAGCCGACATCAAGAAGAACTTTGAATGCCCTTCAAGAAGCCCGGAGAATTATTCCTGAAGACTGCGTAAAGAAATTAGAAGAAAGCTGCCTCACAGAGTTCAGGCAGTGTTGAGGAATAAAGGTGGTCATACTAAATATCAATTTTTAAGTTTGTTAGAATTGTGCACACTATATTTTCTATGCATATTTCAATAAATGGCTGTGATCATCGTCCATGCAAAATATTTTTAAAATGAGAGGTGGCTCAAGACTTTTGCACACTTTTAGTTTAAGATTAGTGCTCCTGACAGCTTGCTGTGCAGGTTACTACATCAACATACATCAGCATGTACTGCTTTGGCACATTTTTGTTAAAAGAGCGCATTAGTTGTAGCTTTATCCTTTTAGTTTAGAAGTGTTCTTTTTTTTTCATCTTTAAATTCCAGAGAAAACAAAGAGCAATGAATATATTTGTCATTATGGATGGTACTGAGCAGTCTCAATATGCTATAGTATGCATTTGTTTTCTCTTGGTAGTTTTAGCTCATGTGGGAAACAAGCTGCTGAAACTTTAATGTGCCTTTATGAATATTACTGTCTAATATCACAAAAAACAACTGTTTAAGTTGTTTTATGGAGTCTCTTGGCTCAGATTTTCCCCATAATCAGTCTCTGCAACAGAATATATTAGAGCATTTCTGTCTTTGTCACAGACAAAGTTATAAAACTCATTAATATTGAAATTAAGTTGTGCTTTTCTTTTTGCCAGACATTCATTTATTAAAGTTTCTTGTCTCATATTTTTAATTTGCTTTGACGGAAGGAAGAAGATAAAATAAAGTTATTCAGTGGGAAAAAATATCCTTGCTCATTTTTTTTCCTGTTCAACATAACACCCTGTTGAGTGCACAGCAGTAGGTCCTGGTATCAGAGCAAAGTGTGCTGTTTCAAGCTAGACGAAGCGGCGTTAGCCAGCAAAGATGGATACAAACATATTAGCCACACAGATTCTGAAGTACTAACATAGAAGAAGACTGAAGAAATTTTAATTTATAGGTTTCTATCTCTAGGAGAAGACATCAAAGAGGACGAGTACAATTACATCTAATTTTTAATAAAAACCCACCAGAATAACATTTATTACAAGGGGAAGAGGGATTGTATTGGACTGAACTGCACTGAAACGGACTGGAATTTATATAGAAATATAATGAGGGGATTCACTGGTACACTATGACTGATGCCATTAACTACTAAATTGGGGTATTCATACTTAAGTACTTCTATTTTATATTACATTATCCTCAGTGACATGGATCATATCCCAGCTGCCACAGGGCGAGAAGCAGAATGCACCCTGCACAGGTCACCACACTGTCACAGGGCCTCTCTCCATTATGTTCCTGGAAATCACAAGCTAACAACACAAAAGGACGAGATATGACTCTTATCTGCTGAGCCCAGCATTAAATCATTTTTGGACACCTGCAGTTATATTAAAGATGATGATTTTCAAATATAAAATGTGAAGAGTTTATATATAAACTGTGCAGCTGCAGTGGTAATCATTAGCCAGTTAGATTTTTACAAGAAATGATCAACAAAGATTTTGTAATTGTGATCAGTTTTTCTCTTTTCGTTTTTTAATTTTTTCTCATATGTTGAGCTGAGTGACTGACAGACGTGAAATGGCTAGTAAAGGCCTGGGCATCATCATCATCATCATGAAACCTTCACCTGTGTCTGTGTTCGCTACTTTTCCAGCTAATAAAGATTGTTTTAAAATTTTGAAAGCCCTTTTTTTGTTTGTTTTTTTGTTTTGTTTTGTTTTGTTTTTTCTGAATTCTTCGTGAGGCCTTCAGATTCAGCTTCTCTGATAAAAGCACACCTTCATAATGAACTGAAATGCTATCATTCACTCAGCTACGTGCTGCAAAATACAAGAGTGAACATCAGAACTGAACCAAAATGCAAGTTTAAGATGGAAATATTCTGCTTTCTCTTCTTCGTTTCTGTCATATCTACACTGTTATACTAGTGGATGCTCATATTAAACATCGTATGAAAACTCTCAGCTAGTGAGGTCAGAGTAATCCCTATAAACCTAAACCTCGGATTTGCCAGTCAAACCTTCTGTCTGCAAGGGGCAGCCAATCAGAAGAAAACTTAAAGGGTAGCCTCAAAGATTGGTTATCTTAAAGGTTTGTTTTAAAAAGGGGATTAGGGGATGCACAATTATATGACACATAATGATTATTTTATATTGTGAAGCCTGCAGAACTGCTTTAGCAGAGTCCAAGAATGAAAAATACGGAACTGAAATAAGCAGAAAAAGTCAATTTTTTAGTTCTTTTATCATAGTTGAACTACACCGAAAATGTCAATATGTTTTTAATTTCATTCAGTTTATGATATGGGGTGATAAATTTAATTTCCCAATTTGGAGGAACATTAACGGTCTTAGTGAAAAAATAAATATTTTAGAGTTTAAAATAATGCCTGAATAATATGTTACTTATGCTGAATTTGTGGTCCTGTGTTGGTGTTCGTTTGCTCTTTGGCTGTGGAGAGAGAACAATTGTAGGAATTCAACCAATGCAGAGGAGATGGAGACACACTTGTGTGCAGTCCTCCAAAAAACCAACAATGTATAGCTTGAGGGTGATGCTGTTTTAAAAGCTGGTTTTGATGACCCCAGGAAAGGTCACAAGCTGAAACCTGTTGGTCAAGCAATAAAGTTGTTCTTTATACAGTAAGTGCATTAACTTCTTCAAAACTTGGCTTTAACAGGAAGGGCAGTGACAGCAAAGGTCATCACAAAGTCCAAGAATCAGGAAGTGTGGAGGATTATTTAAACAAATAAAAATAAATAAAGGTGTAAAAGCAAGCACAGACTGTAGTGGAATTTTAACTGTAACACTCTCACTTCACAAAAAAGTTTTTATTTTGTGTTTTCCCACTTATTTGGTGGCAGTTATCACAGTATTTGGTGAATGATTTTAGCATTTCTATTTTTTCAAACCTTCTGATGCCATCTAAATGAAATTACTAGCAGACAGCATCCTCCCTCTTATTTTCAAAGTCCTGGTCCCTTGGTTTTGTTTTCCCTACCGGCAGGCTCACCAGCCAGGTCACCGCTGTGGCTGTCTCATCTCACAGTTGGACATACAGAAGTAGACAAGGTTGCATAGCAGAACAAGGACTATGAACTGCAGTCCAAAACTGTGGATTTCTTGGTCTGTACAGACATGCACATCCACACATTGCAATAAAAATCTTTGGGAAACAGTGTAGTGTGCTGAAATGGAAATCCAACATATTGATGTTCCTTTTTTGTGTTATTTTGAGGAAGTCAATAGCAGATCATGCTTAAGGTGTCTTTGCAAACTACAAGCAAGCCTACTCTTGATCAGCATTCCATATATGAGCTTTTCCCACCAGAAGCTTAGAAAGATTTAGCTGATGTGGGCTGAGCTTGACTCCAGGGAAACCCAGACCTCCCTCTCCCCAGCCACCTTCTCCAGCTTATCTGAGGGGAATACAGCGGTGTTCCCAGGCCTGCGTCTGCCTCGGGGCCTCATCCTGGCAGGACATGCCTGGAACACCTAACCCAAGAGGCACCCAGGAGGCATCGTAGTTAGATGCCCAAACCACTTCAACTTGCTCCTTTCAATGTGGAGGAGTAGCAACTCTACTCTGAGCCCGTCCGGGATGACTGCACTCTTCGCCCTATCTCTAATGGAGTGGCCAGCCATCCTTTGGAGAAAGCTCATTTCCGCCACTTATATCCACAGTCTTGTTCTTTCAGTCACTACCCAAAGCTTGTGACCATAGGTGAGGGTAGGGATGTAGATCAACCGGTAACCGACATGCACTTTAATGCTCAGCTCTCTCTTTACCACAATGGACCAGTGCTGCAATGGACTGGTGCAGCGTCTGCATCACTGCAGCCACAGCCCCAAATCCGTCTGTCAGTCTCCCGCTACCTTCTCCCCTCACTTGTGAACAAGACACAGAGATACTTAAACTCCTCCACTTGGGGCAGCAACTCATCCCTGACCTGGAGTGGGCACTCCACCATTTTCTGGCATAGACCTTCTCAGGAAGACTGAGGAGTGTGATCCCCTGATAGTGGGAGCACACCGTCTGATCCCCCTTCATAAAGATGGAACCACCACCAGCCCAGTCTGCCAATCCAAAGTCACCGGCCCAGATCTCCACACAATGTTGCAAAGGCGTGTCAACCAAGACAGCCCTACAACATCCAGAGCCTTCAGGAACTCAGGGCGAATCTCATCAACACCAAAGGACCTGCCACCAGAGAGTTGTTTAAATACCTCAATGACCTGATCCCTGAGGATGGGCAAGTCGTCCCCCTCATGCCAAGACTCTGCTTCCTCTGGTGTGTTAGTGGGTTTAAGGAGGTCCTCAAAGTATTTCTTCTACTGCCCGACTATAGCCTCAGTTGAAGTCAGCGGTGCCGCACCCACACTATGCACTGTGTGCGTAGAGCACTGCTTTCCCCTCCTGAGTCACCTGCCACAATTTCCATGGCCTCACCAAGCTCCTCCAACGCCCTAGTTTTTGCTTCAGCCACCGCCCAAGCTGCATTCCACTTGGCCTGCTGGTACCCAGTGAGTACTAAAGTTACTCAACCTTTAATTACAAAAGAATGACTGATTGAAGAAAGAATGAAAGACCATAAGCTGTAAGTTGAGAAGCCTGATCAGTTACAGCCAGTCTTATTTCAGTCTGAAGCACTGTGGTCAAAAGAATTTGTCATTTGCATCTGTAGTATTTTATCTGTGGCACTATGACTCTGTTTTTGAATCTACTTGGCCTTTCATGTGCATACAGGAGAGCAACAGCAAGGTTCCCATTACAGAAAAGATCAGGAATGTTTTGTCAGGCAGAACAAGACCTGGAAAGTGGAAGTGGGTTGCAAAGCAGCTTGCAGATCCACAGCAACTATTGACAAGCTTACGCTGCCAGCAGTTAAAACAGAGCTCATAGATTTGCCAGTTGGATGCATAGAAAGGCATCAGCTGATCTTCATGTCCTGCCTGAAATGATATGTTAAATTTACGTCTGCTTGAACTGTATAATAGTGAGTAAAAAAGTAATAGAAAGTATTTGTGAGTGATTCCGTTACACTATTAAGCTTTCAGTTTCAAATCCTTACAGGAATTTTGTGCCCATAAAAATTTCTGGTCCACTATTGCTTCAAGGCAGTCTCATACTCTTTTTCCATTTGCATCCATTGTTTATTTTTGATTAGTTATTCCACTGCCATCATGGAGTTCAAATTCAAATTCTTGTTAAGTTTTTCAAATTTTGCAAAAGACCCAGAAGGTTTAATCAAGTCAGTAATAGCAAACAAATATTGTCATTGTCATGCACCAGCAAGCCACATCCTAACTACAATGCTCATGTCCTTTTTTCCTTATATGCAACACGTACGGACCTGTTAAATATATCATCCTGTCTATACTGTGACCTCAATGCACAGATGCACAGTACCCCTACTTCTATAGAGGTGCTGTGTGGTAATGTTAAGGTGAAACATTCTGAGAGAGATAAGGAGAATTTGCAGGCTGCATTGCCTCAGAGATTAACGCCCACTCTGAAGCCAAGTCTCAACACACCAACCTAAAAGCATGAATCGTCTTAGAAATTACCACAGCACAGTGCGCCCGGCAGTCAGCTGGACACGTATCGACAACACTGCAACTACTTATTACCTCATTCCTCTTCTTCTGCTAACTCTACACATCTGTGACACACATGCCTCCCTTTTTTGGTTTCAGTCTTGTCTCAGACTTATTCCATACTGGTGTGGGGTGGGGGTTGGAGACATTCAGGTGTAGAAGTAACGATGAGAAACAGGAAGTAAAACTGGAGGCTGCAGTAGTTAGAGTTTTGACAGCTTAAGGAATCTAGGAAAAGGCAAGTGATCATCTCCTCCACTTGGGGCAGTTAAATTGTCAAGTTAATGGTCAATCTACTTTCCTACCCTCACCTATGGCCACAAGCTCTGGGTAGTAACTGAAAGAATGAGATCACGGAAACCAACAGCAGAAATTAGTTTCCTTTGAAAGGTGTCTTGTCTCCCCTACAGATAGGCTGAGGAGCTTGCTCATTAAGAAATTGCTACTCATCTACACGAAAAGGAGCCAGTTCAGGTGGTTTAATCATCTGACTAGGATGCCTTCTAGATTCCTCCCAGGTGAGATGTTTCATGTCCAACTGGGAGGTGATGCTGGGCAGACACAGGACAGAGAGATTAGGTCTCTATCTTGAGAACAGTGCCCCACCACCAACAGCTTAGACTGGGATGGATGGAGGGAACATTCAGTTCAGTTCAGCTTTATTTACAGTACCAGTCAGAAGTCTGGACACACTTACCCATTCATATGAATGGATAAGTGTGTCCAAAACCCAACATTCCCAACATTAGATGATCCCCTATGAGTAAGCACTTGGTGACAGTGGGAAGGAAAAACTCCCTTTCAACAGAAAGAAACCTCCAGCAGAACCAGGCTCAAAGAGGAGAAGTCAACTTTTTAAAAACTTTTTTTTTTAGAAACTTAGGATTTTAACTAATATTTAGGTGGATCTGATCAGGATCTGTCTGCACAGTAGCACAGTAGTGTGTGATTGTTTGTATTTACTTGTCACAAATAATGACACTCAAACAGCTTGTTACTTATGGAAATTAGCAATTATAGCCCAATATCTATAAAACATGATCATGGAGAATGAGGCATTAATAAGTGGTTTATTATGGCTGATAACACAGCCAGCAGGTTTCTGTTCACCTTCTACACAAAATGAACAAAATTAATGTTACCACAGATTAAAAAATGAGTAATATTTGCTCTGTTCTTTGGTTATAAAAATCAGAAACCTAAGTAATAATCAGATGATAGACTAATAGTGATTTCCTGTCCCTCTTGTTCCCTCTAGCTCCTCTTTCTACTTCTGACTGACCCGCCTCACTTCTCTCTCTCTCCCACTGTCTCTACCTCATTCTTTATTCAATTCAATTACCTGTTTAGTCTCCCTCTCTGTGTTCTACCCATTTTCTGCCTCAGTAGCTTCTCACAAACACAGACAGTATTGGCATATACAGAGCACTGCATTGTAAGAGCTGCCCTCCTCCTAGACACAGAGTGTTAGTCACAGAGGTCTGCATACAGACACAGATGTAATGACATTGCTGTAAAAAGAGTGCCTGTGCTCTAACACAAAAAAGCAACTGAGTCAGTTCCAAATAAACCTCAGCAGAGCAGAAGCAAGAGCAGCTGCATTCTGGCTGGACAGAAAAGAGAGTAGAGTGACAGACTTGCAAATGTTTTTTATGGTATATTTTGCATTTTTAAAGTCTGAAGTCAAGCCCCAAGTCCGAAACCAGTAGCAGATGACATTTGGCTTCACTGCTGCATATCAGGAGCTCATTCTGGAAGTTTCTCTCTCGTGTCCTTCAGTCTGCTCCCAAACATGAACCAAGAAAAGAAAAAGGAAACAGCCAAACAAAAATAAACCAATAGATTGCTACAGGTGAGTCCTCAGGTATGAAGTTGTGTAGTGATGTTTATTGTAAAGGTTCTCTTTGTGTTTGTGAGCACTGAAGATGGTACTGTGGTGGTGGAAACTGAATAACTCTGGATCAAACCCTGGACAAAAACTAAAACTGTGAAAGGGGCAGTAAACTAAGGGAAGAAAGTGTAATAAATCAATCCTACAATAAAAAAAGACTAAAATGAAAGAAAGACTGTAGGTGTGTGAGCGAAAGGAATTTGTATAAAAAGAAAACCTCCAAAATAATACAAAACAAAGCAACAAAACAAACAATAATTAAGAGATACAATGCCACGCACAAAAATAATCAAATTCAAGATGCTGTGTGAAGAGTGAAATATAAAGGTGAAAAAAACAACAACTCTGCAACAATACGCGAGAAAACAGGCAAAATAATGAAGTTTTATTATTTTATTTATTTCTTTACTTATGAAATCATGTTGATGGTGAAAATAAATGACTTTATTTCTGCTGTCAGAAAGCAGCTGAGGTCCAACACGAATTATTCCCAATCTGAGGATCAGTGTATTTTCAAACCTTCACCTCAACATGTTGAACGGTTTAATTGATGATTGAAGGTTCCCACCACTGTGGAGGGGCTATTGTTAGGCACTGTGACAGGAACCCAGAACTACAGAGGGCCACAAATGAGCTATCCATCAGCGGAAAAATATGAATGCATAATAAAAGAAAATGTACCACATACAAATAAACACACAATGACTAAAAGAACTTAGAATAAAAGAAGGAAACCTCCAGAACCTCTAGAATTAAAATACCAAAACAAGAGACGAAACCTCCCAAACAGCAATAAAAAGAAACTGTTTGCAAAAAATATTGTAAAAAAAAAAAAAATACAAAACTCCCCCACAGTAATAAAAAAGGTAAACACAACAGATGAACTCGTGTTTGTTAAATCGAAATGAAGTCTCGACTGATTTATTTATGTGTTTATTTCTTCTGCCTGTCAGGGATCATTAAAGCTGCTTTGTGTTACAGGCTGCTGATATTTCATGCTTCTCATGCTTCTGAGTCCAACTCTAAACTCTGTGCTGATGAATTCAGTTCAGTTCAATTCAGTTGTGTTTATATAGCGCCAAATCAAAACAGTCACCTCAAGCTGATGGGACAGCTGATTAGAGTCAGTGTTGTGTTCACATACATGTGTGCATCTGGAATCCTGTTGCATTTTACAGGTAGTCTGTATATGTTTTAAACACTGTCTGCATTCCCTTCAGTTAATCACAGACTATTTGGACTGCATATAAAAGATGAATGTTGCCAATGCAGCATCACTCTTTGGTTTTGGACTCCACATTTTGAAGCCTCAGAGTTTTTGTTTTAGCTGCTGGCACATTTGTGGAGTCAGAAGTGACCACGAGGGTGCTAAGCTATCAGTTAATGCTAGCTAGGAAGTAATAGCAGCAATTGCCGTAGAACTTGAGCAGCCATGGACAGCACAGAGTCAAGATAGCCATCAGCTACAGCCACCTGCGTTAGCACACACCTGTCAGTCAAAGAGGCCACGCCCACAATAATGCAAACTTTGATAGCAGATGACTGAATTATAAAAATCAATTGATCAAAATACAATAAGTATCACTTGGTTGAACTGCTTTTTCTTTTCCAAAGCACCAGGAGGAGGAAGCAGTCACACTTAAGGGGTCCCCCACCTTTAGGGACACCCCTGCTGCTGCGTTGCTACACTGCCTCTTTCATAACAAAAAGGGTTCAAACAAACTGATATAAAGGTATAAGGTACAAACTAAACCATCAAAAATGAGTACAGAGTGGGGGAACGATGCTCAGCACGTCTCACAAGGATCCAAACTAGATATTATTATTCATAATACCTTCAAACCTTTGGGATATGTTTGCTTCTAATGATACCCATTTTTCCTGTGCTTGAGACATTTTACAAGTCAGAGACATTTATATGGCTGACTTTCAGCACCCTGTTTGTCTTGATTTTAGAGGTATATGTACCAATTTGCAAGTTTTAAAAAGTATTTTGGATGAAAACTGCTCAGGTTTTAAAGATATTTTCACAATGCAAGAATCAATGGAACCACAGGGCTGATGAAAAGAACTGCTGCTATTCATTTGCTGAATTGTTCATTTGCGGGATGAATAGCAATGCATGAAGACACCGATTTGTTTGTGTTGTTCAGTTGAAGTGTTTAAGAGGCTCCAAGAACACTGGAAGAGAATAATAGCAGTGATTACTACAACTCAATCCAGCTGACACACATCAAATAAAGACAGAAAGTTTGACAGATTTGTTTCCTGCACACATGAGCACTGCTGTGGATACAGAAACATATGCCTGCAATCGCTGACAAGCTCTTTCTGATAATTTTCCACCTACTAAAATTGTCACAAAATAAAAATACAAGTAAGTGCACTGATGAGATGCGCCAAATGGTTTGACAAACCAGCCGTAAAACCTCAGACCACAAATGTATTTCTCCTCAGTTTCAAGAAAATAAAATGAAAGTTTCTGAACTTCCAAGGACACAGAGCCAACTCACTGTGGAGCTCTTCATCTTTCCGGGCAGCTTGATCACTTATTACAGGGACTGTCTTGTCAGTGGACAGTAGTTCCAGTGAAAATTACAGCTGGTAATTTAGGTTTGAAACTTTATGGCTGTTTTCCTCTTCTTCCCGTGTCTGCAGACTCTCATCAAACTTTATATAAAGCACTTTCCGTGCAGGTTGGTGCAGTTCAAAATGAGTATGCCTCACAGGCATTATTTCATTGTTTTCTTACTTTCTTCATTGTATCTAATTTGCAGTTTTATTCTGTGGTTTTGTTTTTTGGCATTTGAACCCTTTTAATATTCATACATCATTGCATTATTACAGTAGAACATATTGATTATTGTGTATTTTATTTCAGATGTGTCTTTCTGATTTTGAATTATTGTTTTTATTTCAGTTAGTTTTTAATTCTTCACTTTTACACTATTATTGCAGGCAGCATGGTGTTGTGGTGTTTAGCACTGTGTGGAGTTTGCATATTCTCCCCATGTGTGTGAGTTTTCTCTGGGTATTCTGGTTTCCTCCCACAGTCCAAAGACATGCAGTTAGTGGGGTTAAGTTAATTGTGGATTCTAAATTGCCAACAGGTGTAAATGGTTGTCTGTCTTTCTGTGTTAGCCCTGCGACAGGCTGGTGATCTGTCCAGGGTGTACCCTGCCTCTTGCCCTATGACACCTGGGATAGACTCCAGAAATAGATAAGTCAAAGAAGATGGATGGAAGTTATTGCAGTTCTTAGAAATTAGGCTTTTCTATCATTCTTAATTGAATTTAAATGGACTGAAGTCGCTTTCATCTGCTCCCTTGTCACAAAGGGTCGCGCTACATGTTGTAATTTGGCAGACCCTTCCTGACAACACCCAAAAAGGATTTGTAGTTTTAAACTGAACATCATCGTATATACTTTGTTTTATTGCATTTTGCTCTGTCTTATTATCAGCTTGTCAGTCATCTGAGAAGCACTGAACTCAAATAATTAATCACCAGTGGTTCTCCCATGACTGACAAGCTGAAAACCAGCCTTGTTTCCATTTGCCTCAACCAAAACAATCTTAAGGTTGTATGAGGTCAAATACTGGCAAAGTTCTGTAGCGCTCTGGAGATTTCAACACAATTTTAGACTGTGTTGTATTTTTCATAAGAAAACATAAAGAGCATGTTTCTGAGGTGCTTCAGGGTCCAGGTAATCTTGCAGAAGAAAGAAGAAACACAACACATGGTAACCAGGGTAATGCAATGCTTCATATTACTCACCATCTATTTCAGGCTCTTCATTAATTCATTAATGCATCAAATTAATATTTAATGATGCCCTTCATTTGTTGCAAACATTTTATATACTGTTGAGTGTTGTGCATAGATTTTAACTATTATAGATGTTTAGATTCTTATCTGTACCATTAGATCATCTCTCAACCATTCTGGACCAGGACAAGGAGCCAAACATACAGCTGGGATCCTAATGAAGTGCCCTCAGCCAGATAACAAGGGCGTTGTGTGCCCTTTCCTTCCCCTACTGGTTACCTGCCATAGATTTATAAAATATTGATACCTACCGTGATACTGGATGAGGACACATCATTCTGAATTCTCAATGATTGCGCTTTTGCTGCTGCCATCTAATGTTTTTCAAGCTAGAAGTTACAATAACTGGACAAGAGGGTGAAGACCCAAGTAATCAGCTGATGCTAGAGTGCTTGGTTAGCAAGATGCATTCACAAATTGTACAGGTGCCTGTCAGGTCAGAGCCTATGGCAGAAAGATAGGAACTAGACATGGTGCAAACTTAGTAAAGCAATGATTAATTGCAAAAACATGAATAAAGAGAATGTTTTTGTCAGAAGGGCAGCGATGTGATGTATAAATGGATGAGAGGCAGTGTGTGGAAAGCAAAAGAAACCCAAAAGATCATGCTGTAGCTGAGAGCTACAAGCCTGAGAGCTGGTGTCAGAGTGAAGCAGACAGAGAGGATGTGGCAGTATCAATTCTATTGATAGATACTTAACTTACAATCAGACATAGCTCATATTTGCACCAAACTCAGTAAGCACAAACCAGTCAGCCTCAAAAAAACTCAAAAACAAGGTGTCCTTTACAAGCATCACCTGCACCGTTTTCTGGACTGTTGATGTGGCAGATCTGTTTGCAAAATGAATGCAATGATTTTTGCAATGAATCAATCTGTATCTGTGACTACAAAAGTAGCTGAAGTAATGCAAGAAAGTCAGATGGAGGCTAAAGAGACATGCTTTGCACCAGCCTTCATAAGTTCAGCATGTCTGCTAGTTTGTGCCCACTAAAAATACAAAACATAATGACTAATAAAATACTAGAATTTCATAAAAACTGTAGAAAAAAAAACTCTTGAATGGTCTGTCTGATACAATAAGGCATAACCAGATAGTTCCAATGAAAAGGCTCCAAAAGGCACCACAGTACAAACACATAGTGCAGAGATCCATTTCAGAGACTCCAGCCAGTCGATGTCAGGCCTGGCAGACACCTGTGTCGGCACACCTGTTAATCAGAGTGACCACACCCCTATGTTATGTTAACATGTGTATTTCTGCTGTAAAGTTGGGCATTTTAACATGGGAGAACAGAGGAAGTGAAGGTTTTGACGTTTTTTTGTCCCCTGGCAACAAGGATGGAGCTCTGATGCTGCCTCTTAGTAAGCCTGAGCAGGACAGGACTGACAGAGTATCTGAAATGTCTGCAAACAAGTCAACTTGAATATGGGAAAGATGTCAGACAAAAGGAGCACAGTGAACAAAACACAAAATATGCAAATTAAACAAACAAAAAAATAACAAACCTGAGAAGAGTCCAACACAGAGACAGAACTGCATCCACGAGCCACTGATGTACCCCCCCCCCCCAATCCCACTAACCAGCAAAACCAAGTCAGCACTGGATTAAAACGCTCATCTCTCAACTGGTGTGACATTTCTTTACTTCACTCAGTTTCTATTTACAGCAGAGATGCATTGCTGCTCTCAAATGCTCGAGACGGCAAGATTTAAGATGTCACTCATTTGAAAAGCTAAGAAACAATCCTCACAGAAACTCTCCTGTTTTCTTTTCCATCTCTGCGCTTTTACTCATTCCCTCCTATCCTCATTCTTTCTCACCCTCTGTTGGACCTCCATCACCCTCACTCTGACTCAGATATTCCTGAACTGTGCTTGAAAGTGAATTTCCCACTGTGGGCTGAGTTTCTGTCTTTTAAGCTGCGCCTCTTTTCTGTAACGATGGTGACTGAGCCGTGCCCCAAAGTGGACAGCAGTGACAAAACAGATGAAAAGAAAGGAGGGGGAGAGAAATAAGACCCCAAAAAATGCTTAAAGAGGGAGGAAGGGGACAGCTTCATTCCTTCCCCAGCTGCCCTTTCCTTCCAGGCTTCCTCTTATTGGTCCAGTTTGTTTTTGGACCCAGCTGGTTCTTGGCGTTGTGCTGTCTGGTTGCCCTGGTGACAAAGGATTAGACCTGTTTGCTTGTGTGTGTGTGTGTGTGTGTGTGTGTGTGTGTGTGTGTGTGTGTGTGTGTGTGTGTGTGCGTGTGTGTGTGTGTGTGTGTGTGTGTGTGTTAGCCAAACTGTCCCTGATGTAAAATTTAATTTCTGTGTATTCATCAGAGCAGAGAGGGGAGGCAGTGCTCCGTCTTCAGACAAACACATTAAAATTGAATAAAGAGAGTTTCTGTGAAAACGGCCAGCAGTCCATCATCCTGAGCATCGCACTGCAGCCGCAGCCTTTTTCACCTTCTGCTTTATTTTTCTCTCTGCAGGATCACAATGCCAAACAGGAGGAACACTTCCCAGAAGCAGCACTAATTGCCTTCAATTACCTCTCACCTTCTTGCAGTTTCAAAGTGCTTTCAACCTTTATAAACATTTTCTTTATAGTTTGATTACAATCAGATGGCTGTAATATAAGTTGTAAAGATCACCGATGTCAGTGAGGTTTGATAACTTTGTTGACACCATGAAAAGCAGATGCTTTAGTAAGCAATGGACCAAGTGAAAAAAAATGCTGGTTTCAGAGAATAAGTAAGCCCAACAGTTATATAGAATACATATATATTTACTTTAAAAGATGTCTGAATCATTTTCCATTCCAAGAAGAAGTAAACTTGTTTGTATGTGGCTAGTATTACCAGGGGAGATGTAATATCTCATTGCTCATCTGTGATCCTTTTCTGCTGTGATTCTGCCATGGCCATCATTTGTAAAGTAAACCTTTCACTGCAAAGTTCCTCCCATAGTTCAACAAAATCAGCAGTCCTGTGACCATTTTTTTCATGGTGATGCACCATCATTCACTTCCATCAGAAGAGTGAAATCTCACAGAATGATGTGATGCCTATTAATAATTATAATGTGGGTATAATGTCAGAAAATTGGAGAAAAATGCCCCTTAAACTGTGTAATTATACCACAAAACAAACAGAGTGACTTTGCAAATCACGTTGTCTCCTGGCAACAAGGATGGTGCCAAAGAAGAGGCAGGAGAGGTCACTACAGACTAAAGTCTGGCCACACCTCTGAAAACTCCACATGACCAAAGGTGAAGCTCGTGGGGTTGCTACACACATATTCATAGAACTGGAGTTTCAGTCACTACTACTTTTGTGGCAGAACTTTTATATAATATTAAGAGTTTTGTCAACAATTAAAAAAAATAATACATTCTACAGCCAATGATTCTTCATGGTGTACATCTGTGTGACAGTGAGTGACCAAAAGAAATTATTCTTTTCACTTAAAATATTACAACATATCAGTTCCTGTGCTGTGATTCTCCCTCCTTTACAAAATGTTTGTCAGTTATTGTCTAATGCAAATATGGCCTAAGAATAAAAGATACACAAAAATGGCAAAACAGTGTAAAACAGTATTAAAGACATAAGCATTTACTTTAAATAGAAATAGAGCTAGCGTTCTTTTGCTGTAGGTTTGGTTGTGCTTGTCCTGTGCTGAAGTGAAAGAATCTTCCATTAAGTCAGTTTGTTCAAAAATACTCAGGAACACAATCAGTTTCAGATTGATTCTCCTCCTTCCAGGCAGACATTCGTTTCCGTTTGTTCGGTACACTGTAAGAATAAGGAAAGATGAGCCTCAGATCAGTAATCCATCACAGAGCACATTTGCATTTATAAGAATCATGAATATCTAACTGAGCTTTGGGCCCATGTCATCGTGCACTTCTTCAGGAGAAAAAAAAAATAGTAAACCTGGCTTGTTTTTAGGGTCGCACCATAAAACTGACAGCACGTTTGATCATTGTTCTTTCAAAGCTGTGTTAATGCTGTCTATTTACACAGCTCAGACCAGGTATTTTTATACTGAAGCTCAGCACAGTAATTAAATATTCAGGGCTATAGAAGCCAGTGAATTGCTCTTTGATTTTTTCTTATAATTTATTTTAGTGCGTTGAGATTTTTTTAAGCTCAAAACTGGGAAACAGTGATGTAAAAGTCTTTTGTAACTGGTGTCAAAGCTTAATGCATTAAGCTAGATAACAACGCCGATATCCCCTCAGTCCCTGCAGCCCAGTGCAGGTAAATAATCACCAGCTGCCACTAACTGAAGCGGATGGAGTCTTATCACCACAGAGTCATTTCCTCATAGCTGCCCAGAAGAACTTTTACCAGCAAAAACTCAAGAATGAGTTCAGATTTTGTTGCTGAGGTCTGCTCTTGCACCACCCTGTTGTAGCAGTTTCAGGTATGTTTTAGTGATGTGACTGCTGCTGCTGCTGCTGCTGATGGTCATTATGTGCAGCTTGCTGGCTTCCAAGCATTTCAGTAAGGTAAAGCAGCAGATGTTGCTCAAAAAAAGTCTCCGGGATCAGAGCCACAGGGCAGAAACATTTGCATGTGTTGCATTTTTTTAATAGAATTTTGCTCTGTACACCACCACAGTAAAATTGAAACTGAACAATCATGATGCAATTAAAGTGCTGATTTTGCCTTTAATTCTTAAAAAAAATAAAATAAAATGCTGCATTAACCGCTGTAGAATTACAGCCATCTTTATACACAGTTCCCCATTTCCAGGGGCTCAGGTGAACAATTCAGAGCAAAAGCCTTTCTATGAACAGGTGTGAACCATTTATTTTTTATTTCTTCATAAACTAAGCAGTAAAATATCTGGGGTTGATTCCAAGTGTGGCATTTTGAAACTGTGGCTCTGAACTAGGCGACCAGGTGTCCGTTTTATGTGAACTGCACAGCATCTTCATCCCTCATCCATCATTCCACAGGTTGGGACAGTGCCGCACATTTTAAGTGTGTCAAAGACTCAAAAGCAGGACAACTTCAAAAAGTTTAGCAAACAAGCAGGCACCGGATTTGGATCAGGCAGGGTTCTGGTGGGTTGATGAGAAACAAAAAAGCAGGTGAGAGTGAGAGAGTCAAAGTCTACTTTTTATTTGATTAGTAGAGAAACCGGGGAAGGCTATTACCAGCAGCCTACCCTGCCCCCAACAGGGAAAATTGTAGCCACCACAATTTTGGACATTTTGGTTGAATATGTTGGAAACTGCCACAAAGAAAAGGAAATACAACTAGAATAAAGATGAAGCCAGTGGAAGGCTTATTTGAGTTTTTTTGTTTGCCACTTATGTGTATTTTGCACAGATGAACATGAAGTGACACATGATCTATCAGTCTCACATGAAAAATGTACTTCAAAACAACTACAATCACTTACGCTTCATAAGAAAGAAATCTGTTTCTCAAAAGACTCTGGACATCCATCCATTGTCTTCCTCTTATCCAATTTGCGGGGGGGGGTTACACCCTGGACAGGTCACCAAACTATGGCAGGGGTAACACAGAGCAGAGGCATTCAATTTCCTGACTTCTTAAAAAGTCTGGACAGTTTCATTCAGATACAAGCACATTTGTGCCTCGCTTTCTTTTGGTTCTTTTAGTTAGTTATATAAAAATTTTGGACAAGACTTCGCAGTTTTAGTTTTGTCCCCACTGTATTTTCTGGGATCTGGAAACCCTCCTCCGTGGTCAAATAGCTTGCTTGCAAAGCAGGTCATCCTCAATCTGTGAAAACAAATTCATCAGAGAAATAAGAACAGTTTGTTAGATTCCTAAAGGCCTGGACTTCCCCAGAAAAGAACTGTGGTGGATGATTGCAGGATCCTTTCCATAATGCTGTCACAAATTTCAGGTCAAGCGAAGAAGTCTCTCCATGTCGACATATCATCCAATTCTGCGATACACACAAGAAAATACAGGGTCACAGCAAAGGTCAGAAAAAATGTATCAGTCTCAAGAATAGAAGAGCCATATGTTACTTTGGAACAACAACCTTTTGATAGATGAAACTAAGATCAAATTGTACCAGAATGACAGAAAAAAAATGTATGAAGAAGAGTTGGAATGGCTTGTGATCTTAAGATACATCATCTGTAAAGCATGAAGGAAGCATTTATTAATCATGGACAAGCAGGCCTTTCAGCAGCACTGGGTCACCGGCATCTATTGATGATATGTCGACATCAAGGAGAGACTTCTTCGCTTGACCTGAAATTTGTGACAGCATTATGGAAAGGATCCTGCAATCATCCACCACAGTTCTTTTCTGGGGAAGTCCAGGCCTTTTAGGAATCTAACAAACTGTTCTTATTTTCTCTGATGAATTTGTTTTCACAGATTGAGGATGACCTGCTTTGCAAGCAAGCTATTTGACCACGGAGGAGGGTTTCCAGATCCCAGAAAATACAGTGGGGACAAAACTAAAACTGCGAAGTCTTGTCCAAAATTTTTATATAACTAACTAAAAGAACCAAAAGAAAGCGAGGCACAAATGTGCTTGTATCTGAATGAAACTGTCCAGACTTTTTTAAGAAGTCAGGAAATTGGATGCCTCTCTCTGTGTTACCCCTGCCATAGTTTGGTGACCTGTCCAGGGTGTAACCCCCCCCCGCAAATTGGATAAGAGGAAGACAATGGATGGATGTCCAGAGTCTTTTGAGAAACAGATTTCTTCTTATGAAGCGTAAGTGATTGTAGTTGTTTTGAAGTACATTTTTCATGTGAGACTAATAGATCATGTGTCACTTCATGTTCATCTGTGCAAAATACACATAAGTGGCAAACAAAAAAACTCAAATAAGCCTTCCACTGGCTTCATCTTTATTCTAGTTGTATTTCCTTTTCTTTGTGGCAGTTTCCAACATATTCAACCAAAATGTCCAAAATTGTGGTGGCTACAATTTTCCCTGTTGGGGGCAGGGTAGGCTGCACAGGATGGTAATAGCCTTCCCCGGTTTCTCTACTAATCAAATAAAAAGTAGACTTTGACTCTCTCACTCTCACCTGCTTTTTTGTTTCTCATCAACCCACCAGAACCCTGCCTGATCCAAATCCGGTGCCTGCTTGTTTGCTAAACTTTTTGAAGTTGTCCTGCTTTTGAGTCTTTGACACACTTAAAATGTGCGGCACTGTCCCAACCTGTGGAATGATGGATGAGGGATGAAGATGCTGTGCAGTTCACATAAAACGGACACCTGGTCGCCTAGTTCAGAGCCACAGTTTCAAAATGCCACACTTGGAATCAACCCCAGATATTTTACTGCTTAGTTTATGAAGAAATAAAAAATAAATGGTTCACACCTGTTCATAGAAAGGCTTTTGCTTGAATTGTTCACCTGAGCCCCTGGAAATGGGGAACTGTGTATAAAGATGGCTGTAATTGCTCACAGCGGTTAATGCAGCATTTTATTTTATTTTTTTTTAAGAATTAAAGGCAAAATCAGCACTTTAATTGCATCATGATTGTTCGGTTTCAATTTTACTGTGGTGGTGTTACAGAGCAAAATTCTATTAAAAAAATGCAACACATGCAAATGTTCTGCCCTGTGGCTCTGATCCCGGAGACTTTTTTTGAGCAACATCTGCTGCTTTACCTTACTGAAATGCTTGGAAGCCAGCAAGCTGCACATAATGACCATCAGCAGCAGCAGCAGCAGCAGTCACATCACTAAAACATACCTGAAACTGCTACAACAGGGTGGTGCAAGAGCAGACCTCAGCAACAAAATCTGAACTCATTCTTGAGTTTTTGCTGGTAAAAGTTCTTCTGGGCAGCTATGAGGAAATGACTCTGTGGTGATAAGACTCCATCCGCTTCAGTTAGTGGCAGCTGGTGATTATTTACCTGCACTGGGCTGCAGGGACTGAGGGGATATCGGCGTTGTTATCTAGCTTAATGCATTAAGCTTTGACACCAGCTTACAAAAGACTTTTACATCACTGTTTCCCAGTTTTGAGCTTAAAAAAATCTCAACGCACTAAAATAAATTATAAGAAAAAATCAAAGAGCAATTCACTGGCTTCTATAGCCCTGAATATTTAATTACTGTGCTGAGCTTCAGTATAAAAATACCTGGTCTGAGCTGTGTAAATAGACAGCATTAACACAGCTTTGAAAGAACAATGATCAAACGTGCTGTCAGTTTTATGGTGCGACCCTAAAAACAAGCCAGGTTTACTATTTTTTTTTCTCCTGAAGAAGTGCACGATGACATGGGCCCAAAGCTCAGTTAGATATTCATGATTCTTATAAATGCAAATGTGCTCTGTGATGGATTACTGATCTGAGGCTCATCTTTCCTTATTCTTACAGTGTACCGAACAAACGGAAACGAATGTCTGCCTGGAAGGAGGAGAATCAATCTGAAACTGATTGTGTTCCTGAGTATTTTTGAACAAACTGACTTAATGGAAGATTCTTTCACTTCAGCACAGGACAAGCACAACCAAACCTACAGCAAAAGAACGCTAGCTCTATTTCTATTTAAAGTAAATGCTTATGTCTTTAATACTGTTTTACACTGTTTTGCCATTTTTGTGTATCTTTTATTCTTAGGCCATATTTGCATTAGACAATAACTGACAAACATTTTGTAAAGGAGGGAGAATCACAGCACAGGAACTGATATGTTGTAATATTTTAAGTGAAAAGAATAATTTCTTTTGGTCACTCACTGTCACACAGATGTACACCATGAAGAATCATTGGCTGTAGAATGTATTATTTTTTTTAATTGTTGACAAAACTCTTAATATTATATAAAAGTTCTGCCACAAAAGTAGTAGTGACTGAAACTCCAGTTCTATGAATATGTGTGTAGCAACCCCACGAGCTTCACCTTTGGTCATGTGGAGTTTTCAGAGGTGTGGCCAGACTTTAGTCTGTAGTGACCTCTCCTGCCTCTTCTTTGGCACCATCCTTGTTGCCAGGAGACAACGTGATTTGCAAAGTCACTCTGTTTGTTTTGTGGTATAATTACACAGTTTAAGGGGCATTTTTCTCCAGTTTTCTGACATTATACCCACATTATAATTATTAATAGGCATCACATCATTCTGTGAGATTTCACTCTTCTGATGGAAGTGAATGATGGTGCATCACCATGAAAAAAATGGTCACAGGACTGCTGATTTTGTTGAACTATGGGAGGAACTTTGCAGTGAAAGGTTTACTTTACAAATGATGGCCATGGCAGAATCACAGCAGAAAAGGATCACAGATGAGCAATGAGATATTACATCTCCCCTGGTAATACTAGCCACATACAAACAAGTTTACTTCTTCTTGGAATGGAAAATGATTCAGACATCTTTTAAAGTAAATATATATGTATTCTATATAACTGTTGGGCTTACTTATTCTCTGAAACCAGCATTTTTTTTCACTTGGTCCATTGCTTACTAAAGCATCTGCTTTTCATGGTGTCAACAAAGTTATCAAACCTCACTGACATCGGTGATCTTTACAACTTATATTACAGCCATCTGATTGTAATCAAACTATAAAGAAAATGTTTATAAAGGTTGAAAGCACTTTGAAACTGCAAGAAGGTGAGAGGTAATTGAAGGCAATTAGTGCTGCTTCTGGGAAGTGTTCCTCCTGTTTGGCATTGTGATCCTGCAGAGAGAAAAATAAAGCAGAAGGTGAAAAAGGCTGCGGCTGCAGTGCGATGCTCAGGATGATGGACTGCTGGCCGTTTTCACAGAAACTCTCTTTATTCAATTTTAATGTGTTTGTCTGAAGACGGAGCACTGCCTCCCCTCTCTGCTCTGATGAATACACAGAAATTAAATTTTACATCAGGGACAGTTTGGCTAACACACACACACACACACACACACACGCACACACACACACACACACACACACACACACACACACACACACACACACACACACACAAGCAAACAGGTCTAATCCTTTGTCACCAGGGCAACCAGACAGCACAACGCCAAGAACCAGCTGGGTCCAAAAACAAACTGGACCAATAAGAGGAAGCCTGGAAGGAAAGGGCAGCTGGGGAAGGAATGAAGCTGTCCCCTTCCTCCCTCTTTAAGCATTTTTTGGGGTCTTATTTTTCTCCCCCTCCTTTCTTTTCATCTGTTTTGTCACTGCTGTCCACTTTGGGGCACGGCTCAGTCACCATCGTTACAGAAAAGAGGCGCAGCTTAAAAGACAGAAACTCAGCCCACAGTGGGAAATTCACTTTCAAGCACAGTTCAGGAATATCTGAGTCAGAGTGAGGGTGATGGAGGTCCAACAGAGGGTGAGAAAGAATGAGGATAGGAGGGAATGAGTAAAAGCGCAGAGATGGAAAAGAAAACAGGAGAGTTTCTGTGAGGATTGTTTCTTAGCTTTTCAAATGAGTGACATCTTAAATCTTGCCGTCTCGAGCATTTGAGAGCAGCAATGCATCTCTGCTGTAAATAGAAACTGAGTGAAGTAAAGAAATGTCACACCAGTTGAGAGATGAGCGTTTTAATCCAGTGCTGACTTGGTTTTGCTGGTTAGTGGGATTGGGGGGGGGGGTACATCAGTGGCTCGTGGATGCAGTTCTGTCTCTGTGTTGGACTCTTCTCAGGTTTGTTATTTTTTTGTTTGTTTAATTTGCATATTTTGTGTTTTGTTCACTGTGCTCCTTTTGTCTGACATCTTTCCCATATTCAAGTTGACTTGTTTGCAGACATTTCAGATACTCTGTCAGTCCTGTCCTGCTCAGGCTTACTAAGAGGCAGCATCAGAGCTCCATCCTTGTTGCCAGGGGACAAAAAAACGTCAAAACCTTCACTTCCTCTGTTCTCCCATGTTAAAATGCCCAACTTTACAGCAGAAATACACATGTTAACATAACATAGGGGTGTGGTCACTCTGATTAACAGGTGTGCCGACACAGGTGTCTGCCAGGCCTGACATCGACTGGCTGGAGTCTCTGAAATGGATCTCTGCACTATGTGTTTGTACTGTGGTGCCTTTTGGAGCCTTTTCATTGGAACTATCTGGTTATGCCTTATTGTATCAGACAGACCATTCAAGAGTTTTTTTTTCTACAGTTTTTATGAAATTCTAGTATTTTATTAGTCATTATGTTTTGTATTTTTAGTGGGCACAAACTAGCAGACATGCTGAACTTATGAAGGCTGGTGCAAAGCATGTCTCTTTAGCCTCCATCTGACTTTCTTGCATTACTTCAGCTACTTTTGTAGTCACAGATACAGATTCATTCATTGCAAAAATCATTGCATTCATTTTGCAAACAGATCTGCCACATCAACAGTCCAGAAAACGGTGCAGGTGATGCTTGTAAAGGACACCTTGTTTTTGAGTTTTTTTGAGGCTGACTGGTTTGTGCTTACTGAGTTTGGTGCAAATATGAGCTATGTCTGATTGTAAGTTAAGTATCTATCAATAGAATTGATACTGCCACATCCTCTCTGTCTGCTTCACTCTGACACCAGCTCTCAGGCTTGTAGCTCTCAGCTACAGCATGATCTTTTGGGTTTCTTTTGCTTTCCACACACTGCCTCTCATCCATTTGATACATCACATCGCTGCCCTTCTGACAAAAACATTCTCTTTATTCATGTTTTTGCAATTAATCATTGCTTTACTAAGTTTGCACCATGTCTAGTTCCTATCTTTCTGCCATAGGCTCTGACCTGACAGGCACCTGTACAATTTGTGAATGCATCTCTGCTAACCAAGCACTCTAGCATCAGCTGATTACTTGGGTCTTCACCCTCTTGTCCAGTTATTGTAACTTCTAGCTTGAAAAACATTAGATGGCAGCAGCAAAAGCGCAATCATTGAGAATTCAGAATGATGTGTCCTCATCCAGTATCACGGTAGGTATCAATATTTTATAAATCTATGGCAGGTAACCAGTAGGGGAAGGAAAGGGCACACAACGCCCTTGTTATCTGGCTGAGGGCACTTCATTAGGATCCCAGCTGTATGTTTGGCTCCTTGTCCTGGTCCAGAATGGTTGAGAGATGATCTAATGGTACAGATAAGAATCTAAACATCTATAATAGTTAAAATCTATGCACAACACTCAACAGTATATAAAATGTTTGCAACAAATGAAGGGCATCATTAAATATTAATTTGATGCATTAATGAATTAATGAAGAGCCTGAAATAGATGGTGAGTAATATGAAGCATTGCATTACCCTGGTTACCATGTGTTGTGTTCTCTTTCTTCTGCAAGATTACCTGGACCCTGAAGCACCTCAGAAACATGCTCTTTATGTTTTCTTATGAAAAATACAACACAGTCTAAAATTGTGTTGAAATCTCCAGAGCGCTACAGAACTTTGCCAGTATTTGACCTCATACAACCTTAAGATTGTTTTGGTTGAGGCAAATGGAAACAAGGCTGGTTTTCAGCTTGTCAGTCATGGGAGAACCACTGGTGATTAATTATTTGAGTTCAGTGCTTCTCAGATGACTGACAAGCTGATAATAAGACAGAGCAAAATGCAATAAAACAAAGTATATACGATGATGTTCAGTTTAAAACTACAAATCCTTTTTGGGTGTTGTGTCAGGAAGGGTCTGCCAAATTACAACATGTAGCGCGACCCTTTGTGACAGGGGAGCAGATGAAAGCGACTTCAGTCCATTTAAATTCATTTAAGAATGATAGAAAAGCCTAATTTCTAAGAACTGCAATAACTTCCATCCATCTTCTTTGACTTATCTATTTCTGGAGTCTATCCCAGGTGTCATAGGGCAAGAGGCAGGGTACACCCTGGACAGATCACCAGCCTGTCGCTGGGCTAACACAGAAAGACAGACAACCATTTACACCTGTTGGCAATTTAGAATCCACAGTTAACTTAACCCCACTAACTGCATGTCTTTGGACTGTGGGAGGAAACCAGAATACCCAGAGAAAACTCACACACATGGGGAGAATATGCAAACTCCACACAGTGCTAAACACCACAACACCATGCTGCCTGCAATAATAGTGTAAAAGTGAAGAATTAAAAACTAACTGAAATTAAAACAATAATTCAAAATCAGAAAGACACATCTGAAATAAAATACACAATAATCAATATGTTCTACTGTAATAATGCAATGATGTATGAATATTAAAAGGGTTCAAATGCCAAAAAACAAAACCACAGAATAAAACTGCAAATTAGATACAATGAAGAAAGTAAGAAAACAATGAAATAATGCCTGTGAGGCATACTCATTTTGAACTGCACCAACCTGCACGGAAAGTGCTTTATATAAAGTTTGATGAGAGTCTGCAGACACGGGAAGAAGAGGAAAACAGCCATAAAGTTTCAAACCTAAATTACCAGCTGTAATTTTCACTGGAACTACTGTCCACTGACAAGACAGTCCCTGTAATAAGTGATCAAGCTGCCCGGAAAGATGAAGAGCTCCACAGTGAGTTGGCTCTGTGTCCTTGGAAGTTCAGAAACTTTCATTTTATTTTCTTGAAACTGAGGAGAAATACATTTGTGGTCTGAGGTTTTACGGCTGGTTTGTCAAACCATTTGGCGCATCTCATCAGTGCACTTACTTGTATTTTTATTTTGTGACAATTTTAGTAGGTGGAAAATTATCAGAAAGAGCTTGTAGCGATTGGCATATGTTTCTGTATCCACAGCAGTGCTCATGTGTGCAGGAAACAAATCTGTCAAACTTTCTGTCTTTATTTGATGTGTGTCAGCTGGATTGAGTTGTAGTAATCACTGCTATTATTCTCTTCCAGTGTTCTTGGAGCCTCTTAAACACTTCAACTGAACAACACAAACAAATCGGTGTCTTCATGCATTGCTATTCATCCCGCAAATGAACAATTCAGCAAATGAATAGCAGCAGTTCTTTTCATCAGCCCTGTGGTTCCATTGATTCTTGCATTGTGAAAATATCTTTAAAACCTGAGCAGTTTTCATCCAAAATACTTTTTAAAACTTGCAAATTGGTACATATACCTCTAAAATCAAGACAAACAGGGTGCTGAAAGTCAGCCATATAAATGTCTCTGACTTGTAAAATGTCTCAAGCACAGGAAAAATGGGTATCATTAGAAGCAAACATATCCCAAAGGTTTGAAGGTATTATGAATAATAATATCTAGTTTGGATCCTTGTGAGACGTGCTGAGCATCGTTCCCCCACTCTGTACTCATTTTTGATGGTTTAGTTTGTACCTTATACCTTTATATCAGTTTGTTTGAACCCTTTTTGTTATGAAAGAGGCAGTGTAGCAACGCAGCAGCAGAGGTGTCCCTAAAGGTGGGGGACCCCTTAAGTGTGACTGCTTCCTCCTCCTGGTGCTTTGGAAAAGAAAAAGCAGTTCAACCAAGTGATACTTATTGTATTTTGATCAATTGATTTTATAATTCAGTCATCTGCTATCAAAGTTTGCATTATTGTGGGCGTGGCCTCTTTGACTGACAGGTGTGTGCTAACACAGGTGGCTGTAGCTGATGGCTATCTTGACTCTGTGCTGTCCATGGCTGCTCAAGTTCTACGGCAATTGCTGCTATTACTTCCTAGCTAGCATTAACTGATAGCTTAGCACCCTCGTGGTCACTTCTGACTCCACAAATGTGCCAGCAGCTAAAACAAAAACTCTGAGGCTTCAAAATGTGGAGTCCAAAACCAAAGAGTGATGCTGCATTGGAAACATTCATCTTTTATATGCAGTCCAAATAGTCTGTGATTAACTGAAGGGAATGCAGACAGTGTTTAAAACATATACAGACTACCTGTAAAATGCAACAGGATTCCAGCTGCACACATGTATGTGAACACAACACTGACTCTAATCAGCTGTTCCATCAGCTTGAGGTGACTGTTTTGATTTGGTGCTATATAAACACAACTGAATTGAACTGAACTGAATTCATCAGCACAGAGTTTAGAGTTGGACTCAGAAGCATGAGAAGCATGAAATATCAGCAGCCTGTAACACAAAGCAGCTTTAATGACCCCTGACAGGCAGAAGAAATAAACACATAAATAAATCAGTCGAGACTTCATTTCGATTTAACAAACACGAGTTCATCTGTTGTGTTTACCTTTTTTATTACTGTGGGGGAGTTTTGTATTTTTTTTTTTTTTACAATATTTTTTGCAAACAGTTTCTTTTTATTGCTGTTTGGGAGGTTTCGTCTCTTGTTTTGGTATTTTAATTCTAGAGGTTCTGGAGGTTTCCTTCTTTTATTCTAAGTTCTTTTAGTCATTGTGTGTTTATTTGTATGTGGTACATTTTCTTTTATTATGCATTCATATTTTTCCGCTGATGGATAGCTCATTTGTGTCCCTCTGTAGTTCTGGGTTCCTGTCACAGTGCCTAACAATAGCCCCTCCACAGTGGTGGGAACCTTCAATCATCAATTAAACCGTTCAACATGTTGAGGTGAAGGTTTGAAAATACACTGATCCTCAGATTGGGAATAATTCGTGTTGGACCTCAGCTGCTTTCTGACAGCAGAAATAAAGTCATTTATTTTCACCATCAACATGATTTCATAAGTAAAGAAATAAATAAAATAATAAAACTTCATTATTTTGCCTGTTTTCTCACGTATTGTTGCAGAGTTGTTGTTTTTTTCACCTTTATATTTCACTCTTCACACAGCATCTTGAATTTGATTATTTTTGTGCGTGGCATTGTATCTCTTAATTATTGTTTGTTTTGTTGCTTTGTTTTGTATTATTTTGGAGGTTTTCTTTTTATACAAATTCTTTCGCTCACACACCTACAGTCTTTCTTTCATTTTAGTCTTTTTTTTATTGTAGGATTGATTTATTACACTTTCTTCCCTTAGTTTACTGCCCCTTTCACAGTTTTAGTTTTTGTCCAGGGTTTGATCCAGAGTTATTCAGTTTCCACCACCACAGTACCATCTTCAGTGCTCACAAACACAAAGAGAACCTTTACAATAAACATCACTACACAACTTCATACCTGAGGACTCACCTGTAGCAATCTATTGGTTTATTTTTGTTTGGCTGTTTCCTTTTTCTTTTCTTGGTTCATGTTTGGGAGCAGACTGAAGGACACGAGAGAGAAACTTCCAGAATGAGCTCCTGATATGCAGCAGTGAAGCCAAATGTCATCTGCTACTGGTTTCGGACTTGGGGCTTGACTTCAGACTTTAAAAATGCAAAATATACCATAAAAAACATTTGCAAGTCTGTCACTCTACTCTCTTTTCTGTCCAGCCAGAATGCAGCTGCTCTTGCTTCTGCTCTGCTGAGGTTTATTTGGAACTGACTCAGTTGCTTTTTTGTGTTAGAGCACAGGCACTCTTTTTACAGCAATGTCATTACATCTGTGTCTGTATGCAGACCTCTGTGACTAACACTCTGTGTCTAGGAGGAGGGCAGCTCTTACAATGCAGTGCTCTGTATATGCCAATACTGTCTGTGTTTGTGAGAAGCTACTGAGGCAGAAAATGGGTAGAACACAGAGAGGGAGACTAAACAGGTAATTGAATTGAATAAAGAATGAGGTAGAGACAGTGGGAGAGAGAGAGAAGTGAGGCGGATCAGTCAGAAGTAGAAAGAGGAGCTAGAGGGAACAAGAGGGACAGGAAATCACTATTAGTCTATCATCTGATTATTACTTAGGTTTCTGATTTTTATAACCAAAGAACAGAGCAAATATTACTCATTTTTTAATCTGTGGTAACATTAATTTTGTTCATTTTGTGTAGAAGGTGAACAGAAACCTGCTGGCTGTGTTATCAGCCATAATAAACCACTTATTAATGCCTCATTCTCCATGATCATGTTTTATAGATATTGGGCTATAATTGCTAATTTCCATAAGTAACAAGCTGTTTGAGTGTCATTATTTGTGACAAGTAAATACAAACAATCACACACTACTGTGCTACTGTGCAGACAGATCCTGATCAGATCCACCTAAATATTAGTTAAAATCCTAAGTTTCTAAAATAAAAAAAGTTTTTAAAAAGTTGACTTCTCCTCTTTGAGCCTGGTTCTGCTGGAGGTTTCTTTCTGTTGAAAGGGAGTTTTTCCTTCCCACTGTCACCAGGTGCTTACTCATAGGGGATCATCTAATGTTGGGAATGTTGGGTTTTGGACACACTTATCCATTCATATGAATGGGTAAGTGTGTCCAGACTTCTGACTGGTACTGTAAATAAAGCTGAACTGAACTGAATGTTCCCTCCATCCATCCCAGTCTAAGCTGTTGGTGGTGGGGCACTGTTCTCAAGATAGAGACCTAATCTCTCTGTCCTGTGTCTGCCCAGCATCACCTCCCAGTTGGACATGAAACATCTCACCTGGGAGGAATCTAGAAGGCATCCTAGTCAGATGATTAAACCACCTGAACTGGCTCCTTTTCGTGTAGATGAGTAGCAATTTCTTAATGAGCAAGCTCCTCAGCCTATCTGTAGGGGAGACAAGACACCTTTCAAAGGAAACTAATTTCTGCTGCTGGTTTCCGTGATCTCATTCTTTCAGTTACTACCCAGAGCTTGTGGCCATAGGTGAGGGTAGGAAAGTAGATTGACCATTAACTTGACAATTTAACTGCCCCAAGTGGAGGAGATGATCACTTGCCTTTTCCTAGATTCCTTAAGCTGTCAAAACTCTAACTACTGCAGCCTCCAGTTTTACTTCCTGTTTCTCATCGTTACTTCTACACCTGAATGTCTCCAACCCCCACCCCACACCAGTATGGAATAAGTCTGAGACAAGACTGAAACCAAAAAAGGGAGGCATGTGTGTCACAGATGTGTAGAGTTAGCAGAAGAAGAGGAATGAGGTAATAAGTAGTTGCAGTGTTGTCGATACGTGTCCAGCTGACTGCCGGGCGCACTGTGCTGTGGTAATTTCTAAGACGATTCATGCTTTTAGGTTGGTGTGTTGAGACTTGGCTTCAGAGTGGGCGTTAATCTCTGAGGCAATGCAGCCTGCAAATTCTCCTTATCTCTCTCAGAATGTTTCACCTTAACATTACCACACAGCACCTCTATAGAAGTAGGGGTACTGTGCATCTGTGCATTGAGGTCACAGTATAGACAGGATGATATATTTAACAGGTCCGTACGTGTTGCATATAAGGAAAAAAGGACATGAGCATTGTAGTTAGGATGTGGCTTGCTGGTGCATGACAATGACAATATTTGTTTGCTATTACTGACTTGATTAAACCTTCTGGGTCTTTTGCAAAATTTGAAAAACTTAACAAGAATTTGAATTTGAACTCCATGATGGCAGTGGAATAACTAATCAAAAATAAACAATGGATGCAAATGGAAAAAGAGTATGAGACTGCCTTGAAGCAATAGTGGACCAGAAATTTTTATGGGCACAAAATTCCTGTAAGGATTTGAAACTGAAAGCTTAATAGTGTAACGGAATCACTCACAAATACTTTCTATTACTTTTTTACTCACTATTATACAGTTCAAGCAGACGTAAATTTAACATATCATTTCAGGCAGGACATGAAGATCAGCTGATGCCTTTCTATGCATCCAACTGGCAAATCTATGAGCTCTGTTTTAACTGCTGGCAGCGTAAGCTTGTCAATAGTTGCTGTGGATCTGCAAGCTGCTTTGCAACCCACTTCCACTTTCCAGGTCTTGTTCTGCCTGACAAAACATTCCTGATCTTTTCTGTAATGGGAACCTTGCTGTTGCTCTCCTGTATGCACATGAAAGGCCAAGTAGATTCAAAAACAGAGTCATAGTGCCACAGATAAAATACTACAGATGCAAATGACAAATTCTTTTGACCACAGTGCTTCAGACTGAAATAAGACTGGCTGTAACTGATCAGGCTTCTCAACTTACAGCTTATGGTCTTTCATTCTTTCTTCAATCAGTCATTCTTTTGTAATTAAAGGTTGAGTAACTTTAGTACTCACTGGGTACCAGCAGGCCAAGTGGAATGCAGCTTGGGCGGTGGCTGAAGCAAAAACTAGGGCGTTGGAGGAGCTTGGTGAGGCCATGGAAATTGTGGCAGGTGACTCAGGAGGGGAAAGCAGTGCTCTACGCACACAGTGCATAGTGTGGGTGCGGCACCGCTGACTTCAACTGAGGCTATAGTCGGGCAGTAGAAGAAATACTTTGAGGACCTCCTTAAACCCACTAACACACCAGAGGAAGCAGAGTCTTGGCATGAGGGGGACGACTTGCCCATCCTCAGGGATCAGGTCATTGAGGTATTTAAACAACTCTCTGGTGGCAGGTCCTTTGGTGTTGATGAGATTCGCCCTGAGTTCCTGAAGGCTCTGGATGTTGTAGGGCTGTCTTGGTTGACACGCCTTTGCAACATTGTGTGGAGATCTGGGCCGGTGACTTTGGATTGGCAGACTGGGCTGGTGGTGGTTCCATCTTTATGAAGGGGGATCAGACGGTGTGCTCCCACTATCAGGGGATCACACTCCTCAGTCTTCCTGAGAAGGTCTATGCCAGAAAATGGTGGAGTGCCCACTCCAGGTCAGGGATGAGTTGCTGCCCCAAGTGGAGGAGTTTAAGTATCTCTGTGTCTTGTTCACAAGTGAGGGGAGAAGGTAGCGGGAGACTGACAGACGGATTGGGGCTGTGGCTGCAGTGATGCAGACGCTGCACCAGTCCATTGCAGCACTGGTCCATTGTGGTAAAGAGAGAGCTGAGCATTAAAGTGCATGTCGGTTACCGGTTGATCTACATCCCTACCCTCACCTATGGTCACAAGCTTTGGGTAGTGACTGAAAGAACAAGACTGTGGATATAAGTGGCGGAAATGAGCTTTCTCCAAAGGATGGCTGGCCACTCCATTAGAGATAGGGCGAAGAGTGCAGTCATCCCGGACGGGCTCAGAGTAGAGTTGCTACTCCTCCACATTGAAAGGAGCAAGTTGAAGTGGTTTGGGCATCTAACTACGATGCCTCCTGGGTGCCTCTTGGGTTAGGTGTTCCAGGCATGTCCTGCCAGGATGAGGCCCCGAGGCAGACGCAGGCCTGGGAACACCGCTGTATTCCCCTAGATAAGCTGGAGAAGGTGGCTGGGGAGAGGGAGGTCTGGGTTTCCCTGGAGTCAAGCTCAGCCCACATCAGCTAAATCTTTCTAAGCTTCTGGTGGGAAAAGCTCATATATGGAATGCTGATCAAGAGTAGGCTTGCTTGTAGTTTGCAAAGACACCTTAAGCATGATCTGCTATTGACTTCCTCAAAATAACACAAAAAAGGAACATCAATATGTTGGATTTCCATTTCAGCACACTACACTGTTTCCCAAAGATTTTTATTGCAATGTGTGGATGTGCATGTCTGTACAGACCAAGAAATCCACAGTTTTGGACTGCAGTTCATAGTCCTTGTTCTGCTATGCAACCTTGTCTACTTCTGTATGTCCAACTGTGAGATGAGACAGCCACAGCGGTGACCTGGCTGGTGAGCCTGCTGGTAGGGAAAACAAAACCAAGGGACCAGGACTTTGAAAATAAGAGGGAGGATGCTGTCTGCTAGTAATTTCATTTAGATGGCATCAGAAGGTTTGAAAAAATAGAAATGCTAAAATCATTCACCAAATACTGTGATAACTGCCACCAAATAAGTGGGAAAACACAAAATAAAAACTTTTTTGTGAAGTGAGAGTGTTACAGTTAAAATTCCACTACAGTCTGTGCTTGCTTTTACACCTTTATTTATTTTTATTTGTTTAAATAATCCTCCACACTTCCTGATTCTTGGACTTTGTGATGACCTTTGCTGTCACTGCCCTTCCTGTTAAAGCCAAGTTTTGAAGAAGTTAATGCACTTACTGTATAAAGAACAACTTTATTGCTTGACCAACAGGTTTCAGCTTGTGACCTTTCCTGGGGTCATCAAAACCAGCTTTTAAAACAGCATCACCCTCAAGCTATACATTGTTGGTTTTTTGGAGGACTGCACACAAGTGTGTCTCCATCTCCTCTGCATTGGTTGAATTCCTACAATTGTTCTCTCTCCACAGCCAAAGAGCAAACGAACACCAACACAGGACCACAAATTCAGCATAAGTAACATATTATTCAGGCATTATTTTAAACTCTAAAATATTTATTTTTTCACTAAGACCGTTAATGTTCCTCCAAATTGGGAAATTAAATTTATCACCCCATATCATAAACTGAATGAAATTAAAAACATATTGACATTTTCGGTGTAGTTCAACTATGATAAAAGAACTAAAAAATTGACTTTTTCTGCTTATTTCAGTTCCGTATTTTTCATTCTTGGACTCTGCTAAAGCAGTTCTGCAGGCTTCACAATATAAAATAATCATTATGTGTCATATAATTGTGCATCCCCTAATCCCCTTTTTAAAACAAACCTTTAAGATAACCAATCTTTGAGGCTACCCTTTAAGTTTTCTTCTGATTGGCTGCCCCTTGCAGACAGAAGGTTTGACTGGCAAATCCGAGGTTTAGGTTTATAGGGATTACTCTGACCTCACTAGCTGAGAGTTTTCATACGATGTTTAATATGAGCATCCACTAGTATAACAGTGTAGATATGACAGAAACGAAGAAGAGAAAGCAGAATATTTCCATCTTAAACTTAGCATTTTGGTTCAGTTCTGATGTTCACTCTTGTATTTTGCAGCACGTAGCTGAGTGAATGATAGCATTTCAGTTCATTATGAAGGTGTGCTTTTATCAGAGAAGCTGAATCTGAAGGCCTCACGAAGAATTCAGAAAAAACAAAACAAAACAAAACAAAAAAACAAACAAAAAAAGGGCTTTCAAAATTTTAAAACAATCTTTATTAGCTGGAAAAGTAGCGAACACAGACACAGGTGAAGGTTTCATGATGATGATGATGATGCCCAGGCCTTTACTAGCCATTTCACGTCTGTCAGTCACTCAGCTCAACATATGAGAAAAAATTAAAAAACGAAAAGAGAAAAACTGATCACAATTACAAAATCTTTGTTGATCATTTCTTGTAAAAATCTAACTGGCTAATGATTACCACTGCAGCTGCACAGTTTATATATAAACTCTTCACATTTTATATTTGAAAATCATCATCTTTAATATAACTGCAGGTGTCCAAAAATGATTTAATGCTGGGCTCAGCAGATAAGAGTCATATCTCGTCCTTTTGTGTTGTTAGCTTGTGATTTCCAGGAACATAATGGAGAGAGGCCCTGTGACAGTGTGGTGACCTGTGCAGGGTGCATTCTGCTTCTCGCCCTGTGGCAGCTGGGATATGATCCATGTCACTGAGGATAATGTAATATAAAATAGAAGTACTTAAGTATGAATACCCCAATTTAGTAGTTAATGGCATCAGTCATAGTGTACCAGTGAATCCCCTCATTATATTTCTATATAAATTCCAGTCCGTTTCAGTGCAGTTCAGTCCAATACAATCCCTCTTCCCCTTGTAATAAATGTTATTCTGGTGGGTTTTTATTAAAAATTAGATGTAATTGTACTCGTCCTCTTTGATGTCTTCTCCTAGAGATAGAAACCTATAAATTAAAATTTCTTCAGTCTTCTTCTATGTTAGTACTTCAGAATCTGTGTGGCTAATATGTTTGTATCCATCTTTGCTGGCTAACGCCGCTTCGTCTAGCTTGAAACAGCACACTTTGCTCTGATACCAGGACCTACTGCTGTGCACTCAACAGGGTGTTATGTTGAACAGGAAAAAAAATGAGCAAGGATATTTTTTCCCACTGAATAACTTTATTTTATCTTCTTCCTTCCGTCAAAGCAAATTAAAAATATGAGACAAGAAACTTTAATAAATGAATGTCTGGCAAAAAGAAAAGCACAACTTAATTTCAATATTAATGAGTTTTATAACTTTGTCTGTGACAAAGACAGAAATGCTCTAATATATTCTGTTGCAGAGACTGATTATGGGGAAAATCTGAGCCAAGAGACTCCATAAAACAACTTAAACAGTTGTTTTTTGTGATATTAGACAGTAATATTCATAAAGGCACATTAAAGTTTCAGCAGCTTGTTTCCCACATGAGCTAAAACTACCAAGAGAAAACAAATGCATACTATAGCATATTGAGACTGCTCAGTACCATCCATAATGACAAATATATTCATTGCTCTTTGTTTTCTCTGGAATTTAAAGATGAAAAAAAAGAACACTTCTAAACTAAAAGGATAAAGCTACAACTAATGCGCTCTTTTAACAAAAATGTGCCAAAGCAGTACATGCTGATGTATGTTGATGTAGTAACCTGCACAGCAAGCTGTCAGAGCACTAATCTTAAACTAAAAGTGTGCAAAAGTCTTGAGCCACCTCTCATTTTAAAAATATTTTGCATGGACGATGATCACAGCCATTTATTGAAATATGCATAGAAAATATAGTGTGCACAATTCTAACAAACTTAAAAATCGATATTTAGTATGACCACCTTTATTCCTCAACACTGCCTGAACTCTGTGAGGCAGCTTTCTTCTAATTTCTTTACGCAGTCTTCAGGAATAATTCTCCGGGCTTCTTGAAGGGCATTCAAAGTTCTTCTTGATGTCGGCTGCCTTTTGTTCTATTCTGTCATGATGATGATCCCACACTGCTTCAGTAATGTTGAGGTCCAGGCTCTGGGGACTCCAATCCATGACTGATAATTTGGAATACCCATACCTTTTCTCCCTGTGTCCCTCCCTTAACAATGACTTATTGACTGCAAGTCTTCCACTGAGACCAGCTGGATCAGCTGAAGGGTCAGATGCATCTTGCAGGTCCTGTGTCAAGTCTTTGCTGTTCATCTGCTGCAGATTTTCTTTGAGGCCCGTCACTTCTTTCTGTTGTCCCCTACCTCCTCCAGTTTCTCAAAAAATTTTAAGGACACTGTACATCATGATACATCAAAATGCCAGATCTTCAACTTTAATTTCACTCTGGGGGAGTAAGATGTCATCACTGGAAGTTGAATCTGATAAGCAGGTTGTTGCAGTGAATCTCTTGTCTCAGTGGCCTCAGGATGCTACAGTGCATTTTCCCCAAAAGTTATGTTTCTAAGCAAATTAGCTTTTATTCCAAATATGTTTAGGTGCACCATTATAGCCAGCCGGACTACTTTCAGATATTTTTAAGTGAATGAAGCACAGCGTTTGTGAACTGCAGCAGATGGTGGGCAGTGGCTGTACACAGTACTCAAGACTTACAAGGGTTCATACATAGACTTCTGCCTGTGCTTAGATAAGAAAAGCATTTTTCAGTGGTAATGATAAGATTATGGTTTTACATGTTGTTATGAATTTTTTTCTGTATTGGAGCAGATCAGGTAGGCAAAAAACCCTCTTCTTAAGAACATTTATCACGTTTAAGAACAATTGTGCTCTCTGAATTCATAGCCCCAGGATCAGCGGTACCATCGTGAAGTGCCCGAGGAAGAGCATTTAGAGGAAACAATCTGAACTGTGGTGCTTGTCAGTGCATTGAGAGTGCAGCCATCAGCAGTATAATCTTTGCTCACCACTTGGACCTCTCACCTGATTCACCTTTCTGCAACTTTAGCCACTTTCCAAAAATGGAAGTCAAATTGAAGGATCGACATTTTTAACACACTGGATAAGGTCCAGAACCTTCTACAGAAGTGCAAGGGGACATGACAGGACTTCTACTGAGAAACCTGAAGACCTTGAGCCTCTCAGCAATTTAAATCAGGTAAGGCTTTAGATTTTTATGGACCTTGTTGTAGAACATTTGAATCCTTCCTTGTATGAATCTATATGATACAGAAAGGTCAGCTGTTTTCAACTTGCCAATTATGTCATGCAAAATATCTGTTTCCTCAGGCATTATTATACAAAAAATCTGGTCTCAGTTACTTTTCCTGTTTCTCCTGTTGGAATTTAATTGTATAGTATTTTGTAGGAAAAAGAACGGCTGAAATGCTCTAGAAAATCACTGTCTTTTGAGTTTCTTTAATCTATAATATTCTCAGCTGATTCTAAAGCTGTTCTTAGGATCGATGATCAAATGGATGAACACAAAGCCCTTGTTCTTGGTTTCATCTTTGAAATTCAGCTCAGAAAAGATTTCTTTTTAAAATCCTCTTCCCTCCTGAAAAAGTATGTCAGAGTCCAGCTGCTATTTCAATATGATTTTGATTTACTGTGCAGACCTAACAAAGACATGCAGTTGAAGCACACTCTGAAGAAAAGACACAGGGAGGCACATTCAGTGATAGACTAAGAGCAATCTGTGAGGCACAGAGCAATGAGGAACAGAAGATCAAACAACATACAAAACACTCCTCTCCTGAGCTGACGATGTGCAGCTCTCAACAGTCTTTTTGAGCACCTCATCTTGTGTGGACTTGGGGCATGTGTGGTATAAGTGGAAGAGTGGGTTTTCCACCAACTGGAAGGTTCA
>JAMQGT020005876.1:0-47232 GCA_024447675.2 Pterophyllum scalare
CTGGCTTACTTGTGGTTCCTATCATGAATACAAGAAAGAAGGCTTTCTTGCAGCCTCTAATCACAGAGCATTCCAGCAGAGGTGTCACATTGGCTTTTGTTGTTTGCCAGAAATCCTTTCCAGGAGGCCTCAGTCAGGTCTTCTAATCAACATGTTTCCGCTTGACAAAAGCTAATGGGACTTAATTGGTATGGCACGCCACTGCTTCCATCACACTTCAAATCACAACGTCGTGCAGTAAAGGCAGTCAGTCTGTTTTGACTTATTTGGAGAGTGATGCATTTTCTTTTTTTTTTAAATGACCTTTAGTGAAAATATTTGAAGAAATGAAATCCCATTTAATAGATCTGTTTGAAAAATACTACAATGCTGGTGATTTTTCCTCTTCTGGGGGTGCTTCTGTGCAGAAGAAACCCAGAGAGAGAGAGAGATGAGGATTATTTGACATTAATGTTTTAAAAACATGATCACACAAAGATTGACTCATGCCCCAGTCCCATGGAGACTCCACCAGGGCTCTAGGGATAGTGAGGCTCACAGACAATCCAATGATTTCAACATTCTGCGCTCCTCCACTTATGTAGGTCAGCCACAGCAAAGTGCATATTGATCTCTTAAGCTAAATGATATTGTGATGTCTACTGCTCATTGAGAAGAAGGTGCCCTCAGCTTGTTTGGCTTTAACAGAGGAGACAGCAGAGGTCACATGGCTATGTGGCTGTGCTTCTGCAGCTGTTTTCCCTTTTGTTGTGAACCTGGTATGGCTTAGCTGTACAATATGGCAGCTGCGACAACATGTAAGGTGCTCATGTTCATTTTAGAGGAGCTCCTTCCACTGTTCACTAGTGTAATGGAAAGATTAGAATGACAAGATTTTAATAATAAATAGACATTTATGGAGAGTTTTTATGGCAAAGGAAGTTTGCCATTTTAAAAAAAAAATTGGTGTGTGACAGTATGGAGTTGTTGGTAAGGGTTTGTGAGTATGCTGTCTTAATTTGTGTGAGTGGGTGAATTGCCTTTTTCCTCTGCCACAATGTGTTTGTGGCTCTGGGTGCTAGCATGTGGTTGGCACCTTTCCCAATGCCCAGGATGGAATCCTTGGCACTGAAGGAGGGAGAGAAAACTTGGATTGAGCAAGCTGCCTGCTGGAGTTGGGTGGGTGGTCCAAAAATATGCAGTGTGAATTGGTCTTGAGAAAGCCGTGCATTCACGCTAATTCTAGGACAAAGGTAAACGGCGCACTTTCACCGCCATCACAGGCCGTGCTACGGTAGTTCGGAATGACGTGCAGAAGAACAGCATTTCTCACCCGCTTGCCGTAAAGCCAGAGGAATGCAGGGATTCAGTTTCAGGCTTTTCATTTCTGTACACGTTGTGAGGGTCAAACTCTGACCAGTGCAATTTTTCCCAACCCTCCCATCTCTCTCATCTCTCTGTTGGCCTCTTTCTGCTGACTCAGCAGCTTTTTGTCAGTGACCTATAATGTGGTTTTGCGTGCTTCGTCTTTACTGCTTTGGGGCAGGGAATCTCCTTAGCTGACCTGTGTTTTCAGTCTGTACTGTAGAGTTTAGGTATATAGCTGGCCAGTACTGTGACTAAATTAGCTTAAACACATCTGCTGATGTACAGGTTCACGAGCCTCACATCACGCCTCATTAACTCACCATAAATGGTGAGTTAAACAACCGGTATGACTAGATGAATATACCAGCACTTCAGGTGTTGGACTTTTATATAAATAAGCAAATAATTAATAACAATGTGCTGAGTTAGTCATCAAATTCAAAATTAATGTTTTTTTTTTGTTTGTTTTTTTTTTAAAGTCTAGTTTGACATGAAACTTAACAGTAACACAAAAAGTATCTTCCTTGATTACAACTGTAAAGTAAAAACTGAAAGATTGTAAAGGTTCAGGTTCAGCAGTCACATTACTCACATTATTCAGCTATCAAATATAAATCTACAAACACGCTAAACACAGGAGGAGGGCAAAGTAGAGGGAAAACAAACACACTCATCAAGAGTTTTCCTTCTGTGATGTTTCCCTTATAAGATGACATTTTTATTTTATTTTTTAAACAAACCTTTTTTTTTTTCTAGAAGTTTAAGAGGCTCACATTCAAATGCTGATGATCACTGTTTTCTTTATTTTGCCAGGCTTACAGCCTTAGAGCAGTAAACTCACTCTGGCTTTGTTGAAAGTACTGAAAGGACGCATGCATACCTCACCTCCATGCAAAAGCATAGCTCTTACATTTGTTTTTAATTTTGGAGAACAGTGGAGTTTTGCCGCCTGGAATACAGACGAGCAATTTCAGGCTAAACAGACACAACGCGCTCGTGGGATAAATACCTTGTTTGGGTTCAGTTTTTTTTCGACATCTGTTCATGGTAATTAGATAAAATTATGCAGGGCTTCTCCTTAAAAATGTGGGCCAGAGGGCACATAAGGCAGAGTCCATGCAGTTCATATGTAAAGAACAAAGAAAAAACAATGAGATGCTGTGAATGCCCACACAAATCTCTTGAGATTTAAAGGCCAGCACTTACAGTGGATAACAATGTTGGTAACAGTGTCAGTAAGCTGGAAGTTACTTTTGTTTTTGCATATTTTTAGAAAATATATGATTGTTTTTTTTCTTTATATTTTTACTACCCATTTAAGGAAAAAAAATCATAATTGTAATTTATATGTCCAAACATTTAAATGTTTAACAACTTAATAAAACATTTCTTTCCTGTCAGAATTGTCAGATATTTGTCCTTCGTGTAGTATGCGAGTGCGCATGTGTTTGTGTGCATGTTAACGTGCTTCCATTCATGCCTTAACTCTAGAGACTGTGGTTTTGGCACCTGAAGTTGTGGGCCTTCAAAACAAAACTCCCTCCCATCTCATCTGGCAGTGGATTTCAAAACAAAGGCGCTCACTGGAGAGGAGATTACACAGGAGGGGGCCGAGCACTGATGCTTCTGCTGTGGAAGCCAACTGACAGTATCTTAATTTAACAACTCTTTAGTGGGGAGGACTTTCTTTGGCATTAAAAGCAATGCTGACAGGAAATAATTTCATGTCTTCATAAACTGAATATTTAGATAATATATCACAAGTGTTTGAGAAGCTGGCTGACATTTATTACATTCGACTCCTTTTTCTGGTTCTTTTTTCTTTAATCAAAAATAATTTGCTTAAATAAAGAAGCAAACCAAAAGTAACCAACAGAGACAACAAAAGACAAAGTTCCTCCAGTTCCACTCCACATTCCTCCAAAAGAAATAAAAAAATAACACAGATTAAAAAGGCAACTTGAGCAAACAAAATGCTTAAAATTTTAAATTAAACAAGAAATGCATGACCCACAACAAACAACTACTCCGGCTGTTTCTCTGCTTGATCCAGACTTTCCTAAAGGTTTAAAGAGTCCATGATCATTGTCAAATGTTTTTAGCTGTTTGTGTTATTCTTTCAGGTATATGCTGGGTATCATTTTATCTAGTGCGTAATAGCTGGTCTAAGAGGTTTCATTTCCTTTTTAGCTTTTGGCACTTAAAATGAGATTCATTAATGTTTGTCCACCTCTGTTATAGTCCTCTGGATGTAAACTATTGAAAAATATCATTAGGTCTACTTAAAATTCTTTTGAAAGAAAGTCACTCTGCCGTTTTTAGCCTTTCTACAATATTTTGCGAAGAGGACAAACAGTGCTGTAGACATGGTCAAGATGACACGCTAAAGCTCAAACCGAGCATCAGAATGGGGAAGAAAGGTGATTTAAGTAACTTTGAACATGGCATGGTTGTTGGTACCAGATGGGGCTGTTCTGAGTATTTCAGAAACTGCTGATCTACTGGGATTTCCCCCCTCAACAATCTCTAGGGTTTACTGAGAATGGTTTGAAAAAGAGAAACTATTCAGTGAGCAACAGTTCTCTGGGTATAAATGCCTTCAGTGGTGAATGACTAGACTGCTTGAAGCAGATAGGAAAGCAACAGTAACTCAAGTAACCACTGGTTACAGTGATGTCAGTAATGCGTTACTCTAATTTGACTACTTTATTCGGTAATGAGTAATCTATAATATGTTACTATTTGCAGTCCAGTAATCAGATTAAAGTTACTTATCCAAGTCACTGTGTGTTACTATTTTTGTCATTTTCCTCAGTAAAAAGATCTATTTTTTCATTCTTCTTACTTCTCGGGGAGTGACGTCTGGCCGATGCGACAATTAAGTCCTGTTTTCAGCATGAGGACAATAATGGCACACAGCGACAGCTTAAGATGACAATATCAAGGTTAGGTGTGCACTATGTGCTGGCGACAAAGTGCTATCTAGCTTCAAAAACACTACGTCAAATTTGAAGAAACATTTGGAGTCGCAGCACGGTGCAGTCAAACTTACAGATCGAGTCCCACCAGGTGGTGCGAAGCAGACCTGCGGCTAATGCAGGAGGCCCCCCAGCACCCAAACAACGAAAGCTGGACTTCGGTGCAAAACCAGTAAGTGGGGGAGAACGGAAGAAGTGGGTCAGACTGTATGTGGTAGAGGAAATGCTGCCCTTAAACACGGCTGACTCGCCCTCCTTTCGTGGTTGTCATTTTTATGTTGAGGCAGCGGGGTTGCTTCCGGTGTTGTGCCAAAAAGTGATCGTCTGCCAAAAAGCGATTTTCAGTGTTTGTCAGAAACGACTGCCTATATTTAAATGGCTGTAAATGACTTGTTGACCTACAATCTGTGAAACATGTGTCAAACACATCTGTCATGAATGATATCATTTTGAGTGATTGCAGCTTCTACCACAAGGTGTGTGTGGGTTTTTTTTAATTTTTTTTTTAAGTTTTACCAAATATTTTATCAGAAACCATACCAAGTTTTTTATTAAATGCACATGGATTAACAGGATATGTACATGAGAGATTTAAAGCCTAACATCCCATGTCTACCCAATGAGGAAAATTATTTGGGTGAAAAATAAAACATGATGGACTCATGTTTTGTGCAGCCCAATGATAAAACAGTAAATTTGGACAATAAATTTATCCCCCAGCAATCAATAGACAAGCGTAAGGGACATGAACGAGGCTAGCTTTCCTATTTGTCCAGATAAATCCTCCCCGAAATCTGTTAGCAATGTTTTGAAAAAGATAAATTTATTATTCACCTTTTTTTGTGTGTGTGTGTGTGTGTGGTGTTTTTTTTGTTTGTTTTTTTTTATTTTAAAATCAGGAAGTGAAACTGTTGATCAAGAATCTCTTGTATGGGTTTTCCCCACCATCCTGATACTAGATTAGTGCATGACACTTCAACAAGTATGAGGATAATCCTGCTTCGATTTTAAACTAGTGCTAAATACTCTATCTGCCCAATTACTCACAGAAGTAGAGAAATTCACACATTGAGCTAGTTTCTTCCAGCACAAGTCCATAATTGGCACCTGCAGGTTCCATCTAGTGACGCACATTGTGCCATAAGTACAGATTACTAAAGTACCAATCGGAACTTGAGTTCCTTCTTTGATTCTCACTAGGAAGTAATATTACTGACTTAAGTAAATTCACTTTGTATCATTAATTTTTCATTATAATTGCATCATCAGCTAGTAGCAATAGTTTGTACTCAGTTTGCACCCTGGTAGTATTAATTTGATGGTACTACAAGAGTAACTTGTGATTAATGTTGCACACTGTTAATATATTTTAAGCTGAATATCTTCACTCTACAGTGTGCTTTGTTGGTTCTTCCGACATGTAATCGATGAACAGGAATCTCAGTCAGGTAGATGCTAAACTCAGTCCAAAAAATGAAAAGTCCAGTATTATACAGCAGACTTTCATTAGTAGTGAGTTAAAATGGAAATGATGCTTACTAAACTTTTTCTTAATCAGCTATTTCACAGTAGCCTGAGGGGAGAAAAAAAATTACTTCCTGTTAGTGATTTCCAGAGCAAGTTGGTGCTTGCTTTGCAAAATGTAGCTTAAATAGGTTTGGATCTACTTGACCTGGCATATACAAGTGTTCCAGCAGGATACTGTGTAAATGGAGGGAATGGCAAGAGAGGAAGAGAACGGTGCTTCTCGTAGGTCTTTGGGCTGTCTTGTCCAATTACATGTTCCACTGTCAGAGCAGCAGTTCTCTTAAGCAGGTAATACTGAGATTTAAAGTCCTCCCCCTAAACGTGCTGCACAGATGATTATTGTGCTCACGCTTTGGTTCAGTGAAGCAGAAAGCAGCAGTTGGAACCTTTTTTCCTATCCTTGCTATTGCCACATAACTAAAAGCTGAAAGTCTTTTGCAGATTCATCAGTCTTTGTGTGTGTGTTCGCAGTGGCTGTTGGCCTGTCACATTGTCTCAGTCTTTGGCTGATAAAGTGACATAGTTGTGTCAGCTGATCTCGTCTCCCTCCTCCCCGCTGCACTAACGTGGTGCCTTATCCTGATTCTGCTTCCACTGTACAGCCTCAGGCCCCATGGGAACTAATTCTTTACAAACTGTGACAAGCAATAAAAGATGCCCCCCCCCCACACACACATACATGCAGTTGACATACAGAGAAGTCACAAGACAAGTGCCAGATGATCTTAAAATTTGATGCAATTAGCCACAGATCGGACTTTCTGCTCACACCCCTTCTCAACTTTGCATTTCCATGGACATGTTTCAGCTACACACACACATACAGTGGGGGAAATATTTCATTCCTTGGTGAATTTTTAAGTTTGTTCACTTCAGTCTTTAATTGCTGTTGTAGTTTCCTTTTAATGGCAAGACAGTCTCTCAACCAAAAATCCAGGAAAAAAAAGACATTGCATAAAAGGTATCAATTGATTTAAATGTTATTGAATGAAATAAGTATTTGATCCCCAAGCAAAACATCACTTAGTACTTGGTAGAGAAACTCTTGTTGGCAGGGATGGTGGTAAAAGGTTTCTTGTAGTTGGTCACCAGCTTTGCAAACATTTTGGGATCTCAGGAGGGATTTAGGCCCACTCCTCTTTATAGAAACGCTAAATCCTTTTAGATTTCTTGGCTGCTGCTTGGCAACACAAAGCTTCAGCTCCCTCCACAGATTTTCTATAGGACTGAGGTCTGGAGACTGGCCAGGCCACTGCATGACCTTAATGTGCTTCTTTAGCCACTCCTTTGTTGCCTTGGTGGTATGTTTTGGGCCATTATCATGCCGGAAGACCCATTCATGACCCATCTTCACTGTTCTGGCTCCTGTGTTTTAACCTCCAAGCTTGACTTCAGTGGGGATGGGGGGTGGTCTTTGGGTCATACTTCAGTATTTCTCTTCTTTCAAAACATGGATCGTTGAGTTGATGCCAAAGAGCTTGACTCTACTTGTTTTTGGTTGTTTTCCATTATAATTGAGTACCACCTCAGCAACACAGCCCAAAAAGTCCCCTGACATCATATGTATGCGAAACAAACAATTGCTCCTTCTAGCTCTTTTTGGATTCTGTCGTCAACCACCAAGCACAAAAATGGTGGGTTTGATTCTTGTGAAGCAGTCGCTCTCATGACTCATCTAGTGACATTACTTCCTGGCCAATCAGTGGCATGCATTCTGATGACATCACATTTTCAGCTCGACTCAGCTCGCTTGGAACTCCAGCTGAGTAGGTAATAAAAAAAGTACCTGGTACCAGGTACTACCACCTAATGATAAAACCCTAAAAGCTCAAGTCAAGCTGAGTAGCTACTAGTGGAAAAGAGGCATCAGATGTTCACTGGCAAACTTAAGATGCTCTTGTACATGTGCCGCCTTGAGTAGGGGGGACCTTGTGGACGCTGCAAGATATCATTACGGTGTAGTTTGTTATTAATGGTGTTCTTGGTAGCTGTGGTCCCAACTGCCTTCAGATCGTCAACAAGCTTCTTCTGTGTAGTTTTGGGCTGTTTTTTTTTTTCTTTCTGGCTTTTAGGTGACATTCTGTCTCGCTCCATTAATATGAAATTACCAATAAAAATTAGAGACTGTTCATTTCTTTGGAAGTGAGCAAACTTATTAAATTCAGCAGGGGATCAATAATTACTTCCTCCACTGTACACCCATGTACTTCCTCTTGTCACTTTGACTCACCTTTTACATCACAACATTATCAGTCTCATTATGGGCCTTACACATTTGTGCTTACTGCCACTGAGATCACAGCTAAAGGCACTAGCTGATGTAAGGGCACCTAATACAGGGCTGTATCTACACCAGCCTGTTGAATAATTAATGAGCATCTCTGTATATGCTGATCTCACTGATCACTGGATAAAAATCACTGGATTTTTAGTCAAATAGTTTAGATGGTAGCCCCTTTCTTCCTACCCCCTTTTTTGCTTACTATTTGTACTGTTTGTAACAGTAAATTCAATGCAGTACAAGTTGTTCTGAGCGATTACCTTTATCTTACGATGAAACATTTATATCCTGATAAGAATGGTATTCCATGGTAACAGTGTCCCGTATCATAGGACATGAGGGGGAGTTCTGTATTTAAATAAGTACGGAAATTATGTGAATCGTATTTGTTTGCATTTGTAGTCACTGGGGGGTAATTTAGCGGGCACTTGACACCACCGTCACCAACACAGCTATTCAAGATCCTAGACAGATTTTGATTTTCTACCACTTGCAGTATCTCCTTTGCATCTCCTTTTACCACACCATCTTGACCACATCTTGGCTTAACAGGGCCAAGTATTCACTGAGCACGGGCATCAGGTTTTTTTATTTTATTGAATTGATGGCCATTAGTGCCCCATTCAGAAGGTACATGACCGTAGCAGCAGCTCCATTGGTGTTTAGCCCTTCTGTGACCTGGCTCTTATGGTCATGAACCATTTACCCTTTGTCCAATGAGAACCTGATTAGCTAGCTTATTAGCATTGTTAGCCCAGCTTGGATGTCAAAGCCTTTGACTCAAAAGAAACTCCTTATCAGCTCTTCAAACATTAAGAGCTTGCAACTACTAAGTTTTGGCTTTAGATAACAGCATCAAGCAGGGCAGAAATGTTATCCATCAAAATTGTTTTTGTGTGAGTTGGCCAGTTTTGGCAATAGAAATTTCTGCTCTCTGTTGAATATAATAGAACTTGATGGCACTTGCCTTGTGGTGCTCACTGTGCCAAAAAGATATATTTGTCAAACTTAACAGCAGTGTCTCTTTCTAAGAATCATAGCCTGAAAGAAAAAAAAAATATATGAGCTAAGGCTTGTCTGGGATCTGCAGATTTCAATGTGCAATAGTTTTCAACCGGACTGTGCATTGCTCTATACTCAGTGCAGTCGCTGAATGTTACTAGCAAGACAATCTATTCCATTTTGCTATTAGGCATCTGAAAATATCAAACTTTATCTTTTGTATATATATTTAAATGATATTTCTTTCTACCTTGTATAGTATTGTTATGGTTATAGGTTACACTGTATCTATTTTATTCCGGCTTTTTTTCCTTTTTTGGCCGTTTGTGGCTTTGACAGTGTACAGAGGAGAGAGATGGGGGAAGATGTGCAATAAATGGCAACAGGTCGGGATGCGAACCTGTGCCGCCTGCACCGCCACACTGCATGCATGTTCGCCTGCTCATCCGCTGAGCCACCCTGGTGCCTCTGCTTTGTTCATTTTGCTGCTGTAATATAATGTGAATTTCCCAGCTGAGGGACTAATAAAGGCTATCTTATCTTATCTTGTCAATTCAAACCACACTTATCTAGATGGACAATTAGCCCTATGAGCCAGATGTGAAGCGCACAGTTACATTTTGGGGTGAATTGGGCTTTTAGGAAATGCAGATTAGAGCTTGAATGGCATATCTGGGCTTCCCATTATTTCCCCTCCTGCACAACTTAAAGCAATTTTAAAAAAAATACAAACTTGCATGTCATCACATGTATGTGGAGGAGAGAGTAGAGTATGCGTCACATCAGAGCAAACTGGTGGTGTATAATGCAGCAGTAATAAGCTGCCTCTCTAGTAAGTTCCTCATCCAGTATGGATGGACTCCCAGCTTCACTAACAAAAAATGCAGTGGGTGACGGTAGTCCCTGATTCAGTGAGCTCAGCATAGCAGCACCAGTTCTCCACCTGGTGTGGATTCTGGCGAGAGTGGCCCTTTAAGCTCACGGTGTCTCTTCAGACAGCGGAGTTGGAGTCACACCCACACTTCTTGATTCCACCTCATATGTACATTGCTATGAGGAAGTAAACTCTGTCACAGTATTATCACTCATAGTTCATAGTTCTTTTTCAAGTTCAGTTTCAGTTCACAAATGATTTTTTTACATTGAATTTTGTCTTATGTTTAGGATAATGTGGGGTTTTGCTGCATATAATAAAATTGCATTTATCACTTAACTATTTAATTGGATGAAGTCTATTTAAGGAAAGCTTGAACTTCTGACCTTATGATCTTTCACCTCTTTCTAAATACCAACAGATGGTTGTACTGAGTGTATAGAGCACAGTGACAGGTTTTGGAGTATGTGTGTGAGCAATACTATTAGTATGTCTGCAAATAATGAAATTTTATGACATTTTTATGAACAAGTGTCATTTTTTGCACTGCAAGTAGATTTTTTCTTTTTCTGTGTGTCCTAAATGATGATGCAAAACTGAGTTACTATTGCAGCTATAGCTCATTGGCAGGGTTGGCAGGCTTGTGTGTTTTTGTTGCGATTACACCATGTATCATTCAACAAATCTGCCAAGTAGTACAGACTTCCATGGAAAGTAGGCTCTAAAGGAACACCGCCTTTTTCACAGGAAGTACTCTTCTCAACTGTAATTAGATGGTTTGTGTGCTTGTATCTTTCATATTTCTGCTGTGACTTGATCCTAGTCTGGGATCACACTGCTTATGTCACCACCAAGTTCCCAATGTCACAGGAACAATTGATATGGTTAGATGAGCTGAGAGAGATGCTACCAAGGCCCTGGATGCTACCTGCCAGTTAGTGACGTAACAGGGTGTAAGGATGCTTCAGCATCACAGATCTCTGAGAGATGTTTTTATTTTTGACAGTAACTTCTGACATGTATTGATCCAGCTAAGCATGTACAAATTATTACCATTAAAGCAGCTCTGTAGTGTTTTCACACTCAGTCCACAGATCAAGGGTTAGACTGTGAGTGAGCATGTGACTGCATTAGGGGAAATTCCTCCAGAGGATGAAAACTAAGAGCCCTGCAGGAAAGAACCTGAAAAATGTAAGGTGGTGTTGATAAATACAGTATTACAGAAATCTTTATTAAAATTAAATTGACTTTTATCCAGACATGTCGGCTGTTTTGTGCAGATTCACAATAGTTCTTGTTAATTGTTAGTTCTTGTTAAGTATTTGGTAACCTTCCCTGACTCGTCTGAGATGCCAGGTGTTGAAGTGTGTGGTGTGCAGCAGTTGAGAAAGCCAAATATCATCTTTCCACACGGCTTCTAGCAGCGCAGTTGTGCAGTGTTCACAAGAGGAATCGGTTTACTCTGATGTCAGCACATGACATCACGTGAGCAAATTCCTTCGGCTGACTCACTTGGCACCTTCATGTGGAACATCAACTGTGTGAGGCTACTGAAGCCTTTCATTGACACTTTTATTTATTTATTTATTTCCCCAGTTTAGCCAAACATCTTGGCAGAGCCCTTTTAAAGGTTACATTGCATTTTGTAATTATCCAAGTGGGAATGTCATTTAAAATTAAAACTTTTTTTTTTTAAATTCTGGATCTAATTAATTGTATGCCATGATTAAAAAGGCACTCACTGTCTTCCACAATGTAATAGGCTTTGAGATCCCCGAGGATACAATAAGACTCTGCAGATGACTAACTTGCAGTTTCGTGCTAACTTAAGGCATACTGTTTATACTGCAGTTGTGAGAAACACCTGGGGGTTTCTGCTTCATGAAATGATTGACAGTTTCAGCACCCAAAATGTTATGTCTTCACTTTACAACACGCAGCTATTGCAGCCATTATCTTAATGTATGTTCTAATATAGCAGAGTTACAGATTTTTTTTTTTAATTAAATTTTTTTTTGTGCTGAGTTGTGCTGATTCACACTGTGGACCCCAATTCTGCTGTTATTTCTTTCAGCAGGGAGAAGTGGATGATGCATAAAGGTTTCCTAGCATTAACATCTTGCAGCAATGGCCTGAGGGACTCTCTGGACTGAAGCCAAGGTGAGAAGCAAAGCCAAAGCCAACTCTTGTTTTACGCAACTCCACTGTGCAACATGGCAAATACGCACTCCTCTCCAAACAGAAAGACCAAGTGTACTGATGATGCAAACATCAAATCTATTTTTAAATCCTAATAAGTTTAAAAGAAAGAAGAGATTAGATTTGTCTTCAAGCTTGTCTGAAAAGAGCCTTTGCATGTCTTCTTCAGCATCTGGAAGAATTAGACCTTGTGCATACTTTCCAATATTTGCAGCTTCTTAGATCAGTTCTGTAGTTGAAAGGGAAGAGCAGTTAGTTACTCTTGGAAGCAGTACTAATTCTGCAAAATTTTGTTATTTTAAAGGTTACATTTCAGTTGGGGCTGCCTAAGATTTTTGTATTGCCCGTGGTTCTTACAACATGGAGGGGATTTATTGTCATAATAGTTTGCATGACTTTGCTGCAGCTAAAATTGGATTTTTTTGTTATTTATGTACTGAGCTTTATTGTGTTTTGTGTGGTCAAATGGGAAAAAAAGAAGCCTATTTCTTGCACTCATCTTAAGTCATACAGTGTAGATTATGTATTCTGATGCTCAGTCTAGTATTTCCATTCCCCTGTATGTCAGTATAAGTGCTTTTGATGCAGACTGCACTTGTTAAACATGGCTACATTCTCAGTATGTCAGTGTTGATTGAATCTGCTGCTACATCGTGAAGATGCACAGTGGTATAGCACCAGCACAATACAATGTTTGCAAAATAATAAATGGTTGCAAGATAATGTTTGTGAACTGTTAGGAGTATTGTGATATGTTCTTCATCTAAGTCACAGTTATGGATGCACAATTTGACAAAACTATTAGTGTTAAACTCTCTCGCTAGTATCTTAAATAATCTCCTTTCCTGCAGCTACTTATCATTGCACAGTGATGAGAAGAAATTTTGGACCATCCCTCCTCCTCTATACCTGAGTATTTCTGTGGTGTTTTGATTGAACAGCCCTCTTTGGTCATGCCCCAAAGCATTGTACTTCAGTTAAGGTCAGTAGGTCAGACTTGGCAATTCAAAAACCTGAATTTGATTCTTTTACAACTAGTTCCACTCTTAGGGAGAGTAACAATCATTCTAAATTTCAGAGATTTATAGATAAACATCGAATTAATTAGCAATTTTTTTCTAACCTTTTTTTAAGCTTTTATACCACGTCTTCTGAGATCCTTTGAACCTCATGAGTGGTTGGTGGGAATCGTTCCTCAATCTTAAAACACGCTTTCAGTAAATCGTTTGTATGGCTTTATTTATAGGGAGGGGAACCAGTGGCATCTCCTTGATTGGAACACCAGACCCTTGGAAAAACAGATTTGCTCACTTTCATTATTTTAGTCGGTGCGTTTCTACATATGTAGCTTGGATGAAGATCAGACCACATTTTCGTTTATGCTTGCAGAAACCCTGGCAATTCCATTATTTACTTGCAGCTGTATATGACAGTACCAATCAAGAAATTTATCCCTTAAGGATCACCTCATAGTTTCCATATATTTCACCTTATACCATAATCTGATTTCCACAGTGATATCAGAATCTCTTTTCTGGCAGTGCTGTCAGCCACAGATGAATTGTTGACTGGATTGTTGTGGGGAGTCGCTTACTTATACCAGTTAATCAATTTTGCTATCCCTTGATAACTGACACTTCACTTCACCTATCCAACCAATCTTGTGTGGTTCTCCGACAGCCAGGGGCTAGCACTCTATGCTTATTATACAGACAGACCTCTGCTTCGCATCCTGCGACATCCTGAAGTGACTGCCAGCGTTAAAGATTGATGAGCGTGATCAGCTTTCAGTAAATGGGGACCGGGCTCCTGGTTGCACTCGGGCACTTTAGAGCCATTACCTTGCAGTGATTCTAGAGTGGACAAATGCTTGAGTGGGTCTTGGTAGCAGGCAAATATACCACTCTGTTGATTTAATCAGCAGTGGTCTGTTTGTATATTTGTGTCCGATTTTCTGGACACGTGTAATTTGAATAATGAACTCACTTTGTTTACCGAGTAACCCGAATAACAATAGTTGTTTAAATGTCATGGTCAACATGTAGGTGGGCAAGTGATTGTGAGTTTGAGGAGAGAACTGAAAGTTAACTCTATGTACTTTAATGGTGTGCTTATGTAAATTATCAAGGGAGTACAGGCAATAGTTGCACATTTCAGCCACTCACTGGAACCTGTGTTCACAAGCCATTATAATCTATAAACCTTCTCTTAAAAAAAACAAAAACAAGTTCTGTTGCTGTCCCATCTGTTCATTTACTGACTCTGGGCTCTCAGAATCACAGTTCACTATTGAGTCCTCTACATGGAATACCTCTACAGTGAAATACCCATCACTCAAGCGCCAATGTCATATTGCTCCAAAACGCTAAATCCATCATCACGTCCCTCCCTCCATCTCTCTTTGCCTCTTTCTTAACCCAAACCAAATAATCACAACATCTGGTTCAAGGTAACAGCAGCTGTTAACAAGGCCAGAGTTCACTGCAGGACCCCACCCCACATGTTCTGCTGAAATTGATGTTTTTAAATATGGTTGTCTTTAATACCCTCTAACACAATCCCATCATCTTTCTGTGTGTTTTGGTGTTCTCGGCACATCTCACCCTCGCAAATGTCGAGATGTAAAATGAGAAGATGCGAGTCCTCTGGACCCCTCCCCTTTCACAATTTCCTCTTCAGTTTGTGGGAAATAAATGGACCATGTTGCAGTGCTCTAGCAGTAGTCTTTATTGGTGCACTCTTGCTCTCTATTTCTCTCTCGGGGGGCCTGTTGTACCAAGAAGCCAACGGAGGACAGATTACACACCAGTGAGACATTGTTCAGTGCCCCACAGAGGCTTTGCGCTTTCTGGAAGGGTTCTCATTATTATAGTGCAGGAGACTTCAAACACTTCCCCAGTAGCTTTTGATGCAGTTTGGATGCATAGTCATGCCCAGCACTCTCTGAGCTCCAGAATCACTGGGTGTGTCTCTATAATCAAAGCCCTGCTAACCCACATGATTACAGGAATGGCACACTGGCACATGCCCTCTCCTCTTGGCAATCAAACACAGCCCCCACATCCCCACACCACCCCCCCTACATCCCTTTTTCCCTCCATTATAGTATGACTAGAATGGGTGATTCAGTGTTTTTAAAGGCCCCCCTTGGTGACATGCATGAAGCCTAGTTCACCTTTTGTGGTTGCAGCAGCCGTACAGTGTTAGAGTTGTACATATGCATTTAAGGTAAGCAGAAACAGTTGCGTTGTTACAGCTGAAACCATCTCGGTATGTTAAATGTATACAAATCATATCTAAATTAAATTGCACTTTCCCAGCCTCTTTGTATGTAGAAATCTTCAATTACTAAAATTGCTTCCCAGAATCATTCATTTGTACAAATATTACCCCATAAAGGGAGTGCCAGTGAGACCTTTAAAGGCAGATACTGTTCACTCATAGACTTACTTTAGAATCAGCTCAACCACTCAGCCAGTATTTATCAAAATTGGCTCCTTTTCTTATCCATTTTAGCATGTCCCAGCTCAGTAGTTGCAGAGTAAAATTCCCTGGTACGGTGTCCTTTTTTTTCTTCTTCTTCTTTTCTTTTTAGGTGAAAAATTTTGTATTATATCATTGTCTGCTCAAACATGCAGATAAATTATATCTTGTGCTTTTGCTGTGTTTATTGTCATCTCATATAGCATGCTATGTCAATGTTGTAGCAGCTGAGTTTGATCAGAGGAAATATGGTTGCCTCAAGCAGCAGCAGCCCCTTGTTGTCTCTTCAGTCCATCCTCGCCAGACTGGTTGGCTCCAGCTCAGTTGTGGAGAGTCTGCACTTGTGACACCTAAGATATAAGCAATGACACTCACCTATGAGCATCTCCCTCAAGTGCACGGAGTACTTTCAAAGTCAATTGATTTCTCAGGGTTTTTACCTGTATTGGTTTTGTTTTGTTTTGTTTTTATGATGTTTGAAAGAATTTCATATTTTGATCTTTGTGTCTTAAGTCCTAAAAAAAAAAAACAATGACTGATAAAGCATCAGGTACTGCATTGGAAAAGTCAGCGTTGTGTTGCTACGATAGTGTTGTGGCTGTTAGAGGTTTAATTATCTGACCCTTTGATTTAGCCTTGTGAATTAGTCACACAGATGCGCTAAAAATGAAAATCTGTAATGAAGTGCAAATTTGGGCGATGGGGAAAGTGTTTGCTACACTTAGGTGAGTGGAGACCTCACAGCTTTGAAGTTGTGGAAAATCTGCATGGAAGAGTATGATGGAGAACCTCAGTGACTGACCCCAGGATAATTTCCAAATGCGTTATTATGCGGGTGTTGTTGTTTCCATGTCTTCAAGTGTGTGATGACCCGCTTGTGTCCGAGCGGAGTAGATTTCACTGTTGTACAGGCATGGCTCTGTGCAGGTGTCGACATGCCTGTCAGTTTTTTTTGTTTTTTTTTTTGTAAGAGATTACACTACATTGCAGCAACTAATGCATGTGCCCTTGAGGTGGACTTCAAGTGGATTTGAAAAATGTAGAACAGGAATGGCTACATTTTCATGGTATATGAAATTATACTTGCCCATTGATTTTTTTCAGCCAGAAAGTACTGTATGTAAAAGGCACCCCCCTTTTAAACAAATGGGTACCAGATAGCCTCAAGCAATCTGGCTAATGTTTGTCAGATGCATGGTCATCCTTTTGATATTTAAAAAAGAGGAACATGAGAGAAACGGGCTTTGTACAACACACTTGTTACCAGGTGTAATACAGACTGAAAACTGACTGAAACTGTGTGTGAATAACTATTTTAGTTAACTTAACTAAAAATAAAAACGTGAAAATTTAGAAAGTACAAAACTAACTGAAGCAATATAGTGTAACATGAACTAAAACAAAATAAAATTTAACAGGAAGCATCTTTAGTTTTAGCCTTAGTCAGTGTGGTAAAAATGATCACAGCAAGCATCAGACAGCTTCTTGCATATGCTTTGTTTTTTGTGACTGGACATCATTAGTCTTATAATACTTATTCTGAACTTCATAAATCTAGCACCTGACCAATGCCACCCACATTATAAGAACTCATACATGTCTGTGGTACAGTGTTGTTTGGTCTGTTTGCAAACTCGTATAATTAATCACATTCAGAAAAGTGTAAAAAAAAAAAAGTTTATTTTTTTTTATATATATATATAAATAATCTCAACAAAATATATTTACATCTATGTATAATGAAGGGATCATTTAAACTATCAATCTCAATCCTCAGTCGTCTAAATCAGTCAGACACTGTCCACCGCTGAAGTGTATAGTGAAAAATTGATATACAAGATTTTATTCTGTTCAGTGTACACTGATAGAGGATTTCATAACTTTCATTATGGTTACTGAATGAATATACTCATGGTATATGTCAAAATTTCTTCATTACATATTTATGTTTTAATGGTTTACGTATACATGTCAATAACATGCAACTGCAAAAATGCATAAAAGGACATGCTGGAAAAAAATGATTTCTGTAAGTTGGATTCATATGGCTTGAATATATGGCTCCAATTTCCTGCCCATTGTACATTTTTACCCATGTGGCTGAGCCATTAGCTTTACCTCCTAATTCAGTACAGTGTTGGGATGGTTTTTCGTTTGAGCCGATTTTATTGTAACTTTGCTCAGCTAATGTTATCTCAGGATGGTGCTGCATGAGATGAACCCTAATGTTCATCGTATTCCCAGAGTGTTTTATTTTATTTAATAAAATATGGATATTTGGTGTCCTGTAATGAGCCAAACCCACACAGGAAACTAACTGAAACTAAACCAGATCAGTAGTCTAAATTAAAGCGTGTGTGTGTGTGTGTGTGTGTGTGTGTGTGTGCGTGCATGCACCTCTTTCCCATTTACAATGCTCCTCTTTTCTCTTTCTTACTTCAGTGGACATGTGGTATGGTCAACTGAGGTACTACCCTTCAGTTCTGCAGCTCTTTTGGCTTCTGAAGAACATTTGTTTAGAAGCGGCACAGCTCTCTTTTATTGTGCCTATGTGAATCTTGGCAAATGCTGCTTAGGCTTACACTGATGTCAAACTGTGTATGACTAACATAAGGTAGCTTGTAATGACTGATGGACCATATGTCTCAACTTACAGCACTAATGAACTAAATGAGCTGACAGCTTGATGAACTGAACATTTGATAGATGCCTTCCAGAATATGCCAATCACTCCCATACATAATGAGGTTACTCTCTTATGCAGTCATTAATCTGTGTTGAGTGTCATCATCCCCGTTACTGCAGAGTTTAAGATAGCCTGCATTAAAATATGATTTAGTCAAATTAAATTGTTTTGAATTGCACTTCTGCTCTTATGTTACTGTCTAGTTTGCTGCAAGGAAAATGTAAGTAGTATGATAGTCAGAAAAACATTTATTTTAACTTAAGTAAACTTTTTTTTTTTAAATTGCAACTATTTAAAAACTGTGTTGAAGCTATTCTTGTAAAGTAAACATTATTGAATAATGTATATGCATACAGTGAGTTGGTAAGGATCGTGATGGGCTCATCTATACCTACGTTTAGAGCTATAAACACAATTTTATGTGTTACCTCTGACATCTCCGTTGCCATCGCAATTGTGTACATCACAATGGGGGATAAGAATTTTATCATGCCACAGACACAATAAACATTGTGGGAGCATGCCATCATTCGCTTCCTTCACACCTACTGCGTCCAAGAACATTTAAGCTTTGAGGAATTCTTCCCAAGGGGCCGATGTTGATAATTAAGTAAAATCTTAGCGCTTGTACAGTAAGTACTAACACCAGTGCCCAGCTGTTTATAGCTGCCCTGGGATCCAGCACATTCTCTAGGATTAGAAGTCTTTTGCTAGTCTGCCCATGTGGAGATCAAAACCCCCTCCTCCAACCCCCACCCCCCCCAGCAACAAAAATGGCCTACCAGCCTGCTTGCCAGGCTGTCTGGCTGTCTGTATTGGTGTCATTGAGACGTGCCTTGTTCTTCCAGTCTCTTATTTGTCTCAACGTACAATGACCCATCATTACTGCCATGTCAAGGAGACAGAAGCAACCAATCATATCTGGCCTAGTGGGACTGGTGCAACCAATCAGGTCTAGAATTCCCATGGTAACTTGTGCCTGAAAGCCAGGGCACAACCAATCGGAGCAGAGAGTGCCACTTAGCTATTAAGGTTTAATTGCCTGTTTCCGTTGTCATTAATAAAAGTTGTAACCTCTCCTTTTAGAGACTGTTATATGTTCAACGAACAGCATCGTGCCTCGGCATAAAAAGACTAATAGCATTTGAAAAAGCGTAATACAAGGGCACATGCATGCTGACGTTTGTGTATCATGCTCTGTCCATTCACTGTACAGGCCAACAACAGTGCTCAAGCCTCTTGTCAACAGAATGTCTTTTACCCTTCAGATTCTCCTCTGTCTCTCCGGCCAATCACCACTGCTTCATCCATTTGTGCACAGACCCTACCATTAGCTTAAAGTAGGTCATTTCAGGCCAGGAGGGAGCCAGACTCAAGTTTGCATGGTCACTTTCTCTCTTTAGTTTAGCCTGCTTCTGACGAGTCTCTCCTTTCCACTCTGCTCTACATTGTGTTGTTCTCTGCTTTGTTCTTCCTTATGTAATGACTGAGCAGTAAGCGGGGTGTGTGTGTATGTCATAGCCGTTTCCATGGTTAGAGTGGCTGAGAGTGTAGCACAATGCAGCATGCCCCAATCTTGGGCGCTGTTGCGAGGAAAGACTTTTCCATTTTCTTTCTCCAGGTTTGTGTGTTTGTTAGTCTTAATTGCCTATTACCCCTCCCTATCCCCACCTAACTTTGAAAGGCAAAAAGAGTGTAGATAACAATCTTGCTTGAACCAATATGTTGTTGTTTTCATGCATATATTTTTAGTTGGATATCCTCCTATATTGAAATCCAAGTCCATTAGGCATCATCAGATGTTCACATCAGGTGGTAATTAATAAGACATTACTTTGATCAATAATTGATCATCTTTCATTTAGTGGCAGCCTATGGTAACTTTTAGGGTTAGAGTAGGAGCAGCGTTCAAAACATGTTGGCATGTAAGATTTGAGACGAATTCATCAAAGTCTCTGAAGGCTCTGGGCTTCTTTTAAATTATGGACACAGAGCAAATTCATACTATAACTTCTTGGCATTCCATTTCAACCCAAGATAGCATTGTGCGTGGGGTTTTTAGCAACTGAAGCAGCCCTCAGCTTGCTTGTCAGTTCTGATAACACAAAACGGTCACAACATGACTTCTTACTCACTAAAATCTTACAGTCTGTCCCATAAGTTCAGAAAGAACAGACAAGATATGATGCCTGCATTTAAATTTTAAGCGACTCCTACAAACCAATACAAGTGAAGCATTCTCAGAGGCATTTAAACAAAGAACACGCGTTGTCATTGTAAATTCACTATGCTCTTAATGCGCGCCGGCTTTGCTTTGGTTTTGTGTAACAAATGGGTTTTTCTTGGTACATGGTTGAGCGTGCAGTCTGGTGCTGTGGGCAAGGTGCTGTGTTCTCATTTCAGTCTCTCTAGGGAGAGCTGCACCATCAGAGAGAAATGATTGAATCTCTTTCTCTGCTCCATTTTCACTCATTTCTCCTGGAGTGGATCTGCCTGTGCCCACAGCACATTGGTGTGTGTGTGTGTGTGTGTGTGTGTGTGTGTGTGTGTGTTTGTATGCAGATTCCGATGCTGGCATGTACATAGGCCAGCGCTGGTGTTCTTCACATAGGCTGCTGAAGCTTGTAGTGCTGAAGCATTTCTTTCAAATCTAAAACTCTTTTGCCTCTCTGTATGTCCATTTTCCAGACGCTGATATGTATTGAGGATGAGGCGGAGTTGGCGAAAACTCATCTGACCCTGCCAGGGCAGAGTCACGGAAACGCAAAGAATGTTCTGCTGAACTTCTTGGACCCAGGTATTTGGCCCCATTAAGAGTTATGCTTTTGTGATTTCTGCTAGGTTTTGCTGTATACAGTTGAATGTAATGTGGGGCAAAGTAGTTATCATGAAATAAAGGTCAGATCCAGTTTTAGCTGGTCCACACAAATGAGTAACGACTTTGCTAAAATGTCTGGCCCAAAATCTCCTGCACCACTTGTTCTTTTTTTTTTTTTTCTTTGCCTACTATAACATAAATGGAGCCACATGATTTGTCGACAGGTTGATATTATTGGCCGATATTTGCCAGTATCGATATTTATAACTGCTGCAGATCCATTATAAATGCCAATACCGCACTATGGCGCTGTCCAGAGGGCACTTTGCAGTTAGTGACACACTTGTTTGGAACATCACAAACATAAAAACCTGCTGATCTGAGCAGAGTTGGGCAGAGCCAGAACCTAAACAACAAAAATAAATGTACTTGTTTACATTTGTCTGAAACAAGTGTTGGGGAAATTTGTTTGTTTCCTGTGTTTGAAAGAAAAAAAAATCTGCCAATATATTGGAATATTGAGTTTTAAAGTCACCAAGTATCTGTTTTGATCTTAAAAATCCTATATGTAATTGAGCTCTAAATTACCCCCATATAATGTTAGCACAGGGAAAGCTCCTTAAAGGAAAAATTGACGCTAGCATTGACTCTCCTCGATGCTGAGGTTTGCAGTAGATGTATTGCACTGTGATTTGGCAGCTGTCAAAATGAGAGGGCTTCTTCAGTCCTGTTCAGACATGTGTGGTGTAACCCTGGTGTAATTCTGTAGATGGACAGACTTTGCTACCCCAGAGTTGTTTGATACACTTCCACTTGCTTGAACCTTTTGCCATCCATCTGTATCACCCTTGTTGTGTTACTGTTGTCCTCAGTGCAGTGTCTCACCCCTCTGTTGTCTTTGTCTATCTAGTCCCAAGCGGAGCAACGAGAAGCGCAACCGTGAGCACGAGAACAAATACATTGAAGAGCTTGCTGAGCTGATCTTTGCCAACTTCAACGACATCGACAACTTCAATGTCAAACCTGACAAATGTGCAATCCTGAAGGAAACTGTGAAACAGATCAGGCAAATAAAGGAGCAAGGTACTTGTGGCAGCCTTTAATGTTTTTGATACTTTGTTGAAGAAACTGTCAGGATCCTAACAGTGCAATAGTGAAAGGAGTTTTATTTTTTATTCCCATGAAGTTCTATAGTTTTTCCCTTCATCTTTTTATGTCATAAAGCCCAGTTTTATACCATGGCTAACCTTAGTGAAAACATGTCAGTGGCTTTGACACAGCTGCAAATCACATTTGTTGCTTTGTTCTAGGTTGTGCTTCTAAAGTTCGACACGGCTTCCACGCGTGATTTTATGTTGACAGAAACCTCAGATCTGATGGCATAAATATTATGGTTTGGGATCTGTTCCACACACAATAACTGGTGTTCTTATTAAAGAGCAGCACAGTTGATTTAATGTTCTCTCCAACACTCCATCATATAATGTGGATGAGCCAAAGCAGGTTTTTTTTATTTATTTTTTTGGCTGGCAGTCTTTCCCATGAGCTCTCTGAGCCAGAACATCAGGCAAATCGATCAGTGTGTTTGGTTATACGCGCTGCCACTTCTTTCCCTGTTTTTTTTTCTTCTCTCATTTATAGTAATAGTAGTAGTCTTTAGTAATTAGTAGCGGTATTGCAGGTTTAAAAAAAGTGGGGTTTTTTTTCCTTCTCTTGCTTAAATTTGAAGGAAGATGCTAATCTTAAGCTTTTACCATCATACAATCAAAGACACAGCCGAGTGGCTGGAGTGACAAAGAGTGGCCCACTCGAGGTGTGCTTGAATCAGACCAGCTGATGATGTCATCATGTTCTGTGACTCACAGAGCCAAGTGTTATGTAATAGTGATGCAAAAATCACACTCAAGCTCCTGATAGTCTGTCACTCCCTCCCTTTTGTGATGTCTTATCCCATGCTCCGCCCTTTCTACCTCTGACGCTCCCTCTCTGCATTTTTTTATTTTTTTATAATTTTTATTAAAATAACCCTTGGCTATAGCAACATCCCCAGCCTGGCTCTGTAGGCAAAACACTTCAGTACAGAAGGAACCCCTGAGGGAAGGGCTAAATTATCCTGTTCAGCTTTGTCCTCCATACGTCAGCGGTCACGTAGAGAAACCTTTTTTTTTTCCTTTTGTAGTTAAAACAGGGAGCAGTAGCATCTCATCTTGCACAGTTGAAACGGGGATACTTTGAGCTTATTTAGTTGTCTTTATTCTCAAAGTAATCATGTCTTCCACTGGCGTTTGCTTTTCATAGCACGTCATGTGTTTAATGTGAAACAGAGGTGTAGGATTATTTGTTTTTGTGTTTTTTGCTGAAGTCCACATTTTAAATGTTTACACTCCGTTTATAGTGACATTACTATATGTATTCAATTACACTTATGTGACATGACGACTGTCTCCGATTGGTGTCATAATCTTCCTGCAGAGATGTGCTATGTGGCAATAATGGCCTTTGGGGGGAAAAAAAAGCTGTTAATTCATCCCTGTTTGTTCCTCTCATGCCGCCTGAGTATATTTTCCACCTTGATTTGGAAATTGTTTGCTGTGCGTTGTTTTTTCTTCTTCCAGCTTGTTGCACCTTCACAGACAATATGTGGTGTAATATGCTTAAAGCCTTTAGAATAATGGCATAGCCAATAGTTTAACGCTTTTTTTTTTTTACCTACCAGTCTGTGTTGGCAATAGCACATAGTTAGACTCATAAAAACTGTTGACTGTGATTTGCATAGCTGCTAAGCTGCACCTAGTACATTGTTTAGTACAATATTTTATTCATTATACAATTTAAAAATATAAAAATGTATGTAAATTGTTAAACATGTGAGGGAAGAAAAGTATACAGCAAATGTCCTGATAGTTGTGTGTTAAGTAGCAATTATTACCAAACTGGTCAGTGCCTCTCTCCGTCTCTGGCACAGTTCCACAGCTCTCCAGACAGACAGAAAGGCAGGGAGGGCTCCACTGACACTGAGTGATGGGTCTGCACCCAGGGCAGCTGTGCTGGTCTACTGGGTCCCGCTGGGCCTGGAGAGGCCCTGCTGATGCACACATCATTAATGCTGAAAGAGATGGATTTGTGTCTGTGCGATGGTGCACCAGCCCACAGAGCACAGGGAACCCTGCATTTGCTTTCACACACCCCCCCCTCCCCCGCCCAAAACACCAAAAGAAAAAAGGAATGAGATGATTTTGTTTGATTCACAACACAATATTTATTCACCATATGGTCAGCCCATTTCTTGGCATTGTGCGACAGTGAAATGCCCCCCCCCCCCCGAAAAAGAGAAAAAGGAAAAAAAAAGCCCACTGATATTCCGCCTCACATCGTCATCACTAAAAGTAGGGCAGCCTACACTCTGAACATAAGGCTTCTCTGCATGGTTAACCCACTCAAATGGACAAATGCATCACACTATAGCACAGGTAAAGGCGCTTACAGGATACTGTTAAATTTTCACTTCTTTGTAAAGAGGCGAGAGATTGATGTATTTATTTTTGGCCAATAAAAAAATATTTAACTTTTAATTGGCCGTAAGATTCAAATATTCTATAATTAATCATTAAAACATAATTATTACCAGTCTGGTTTGGTAAATTATAAGCCATAAGCATCTTTGTGCACAGTAAGTAATACTCTCTGTATCGATGCATGTGAATTCAGCAGGGGTATTGACTGCTTGTTAGCAATTCATTTTCCAATTTGGAACAAGATTGCTAAGACGCCATCAGTACTTCATTGTTTCCATGATGGCCTTTTTTTGTTGTTTTCGGTGTTTGGCATATCAAAGAGTAATCTATCCAGGCATCTATGTGTTCTGACACACTTTTTTTACAATAACCTTTCACACTGGTTGCTGCTCTGTGCTTCATGGTCAGCCATGCCCACGTTTTCACAAAGGGCAGCATGGATACCGGTTAACAGCCGACCTCTTTATAGTATGTGGGTCAGTTTCAGGGAAAAAGTAAAATTGTTTATTTCAGCCATTTCTCTTTTTCCATGTCTGGGTGTTCAATTGTGCATTTTTTTTCTCTCCTGCCATAATTACAGTAGTAACTATTGTAATACAGTACGGTTCTGGCATGCTGTCTTAAATGTTTTTTAACATTGCATTTAACAGAAAAGGCTGCAGCAGCAAATGAGGAGGAAGTGCAGAAGGCTGATGTCTCATCAACAGGTCAAAGTGTGATCGACAAAGATGCCTTGGGACCAATGATGTTGGAGGTGGGTACAGAGGCTTTTCTTCCTTACTCGTCGTGTGTCGTGAAGAAAATATTATGAAGTACCACACTCGAGCTGAAGTACCCCACACTCAGCACTCGTGCTAACACTCACCCAGGATGCACTCTTCTCTTTAAATCATGATTGCTGTATAAAGAGTCCCATCTACAGAGAACAATTACAAATGGGCCAGCCGTGGTTGTGTGTGAGTGTTGTGGAGTTAAAGCTGCCAGCATCTTGTATCCACCCCTGATTGGCTGTAAATCACTGAGCAGGCCAATGGCCTCGTTGTACCACGAAGGGCCACTGGAGTGCTTAGATATAATAGGAAAGAAAGCAACAGCCTGGCAAATGAATCAGTCCATTGAGCCTGTCCTCTCACTCATTTCCTCCCTCCCTTTCTCTTTCTTTTTCTCTCTTACTTGTTCAGTTCTCTTTCCTCTCTGTCTCTCCCTCCCCATCTTCTCTTCATTCGCCTCTAGATCTGTCCTGTCATGGAATATTTATAGCTCTCCTGGTCCAGCGTCACTGAATCGACATACTAACTCGCAGCTAAATATAGACCAGTGCAGCCTGCAAGCTTTCCCATCTGTCAGCAGCCCCAAAACACAGCGATCGGCCATTCACACCCGCTCCACTCTAGCCATGTCCCCGTCCGCCAGCCCAGGCTAATTACAGTGTGCTCTGCGGAGAATGGCTGTCGGCAGGAAATGCACCCACGCGCCCCATGACCCTCCTTCAAGGCCTTCTGCTGCCCACTCTCATGCCAACTCAGAGATGGACAAGGCTGTGAAGAAACATTAGCGCACAGTTGTTTTAACCTTCTGGGAGCAGTCTTCTTCTGTCACATGATTTATTGTGGCATGTAGTTTGCATCCTTTGTAGTACGCTCTGTACAGATGTTGCGTGTTTCATGCATATTTTGGCCTCTACCAACAAAGTATTAAGCATCACTGTCATACAGTACTAGAGGCGCGTTTGAAGGCAGAACTGTAGAAAATAGCTTATATTAAGCAAGAATTTCTAAGAAGAGAGATAAATAATCAAGAGAATAGAGGGGACTTGCCCAGATTCCTGCCCTACAACATTTCACCTGCTATATATTCCACTGGGAAGTTAAGCAATATGTAATCCTATATGAAGACAATAGTTTATGTGAGATCACTCAGTGTTTGTTTAGGCTTTATTCATTTATAGTTGCTTTAGAAATGTCTCTAGAGTGTATATTTAGTATTTAGGGAGGGTGTTGTAAATTAAGGTATTGGCTAAGAGCATTATGCAAGAGTGTCTGGAGGAAGGCAGGCGTTGGCACTAGAGTGTGTTTGCCCTGTTTTTGTTTGCCCTACTTGTCCAGTTCATGGCCTTTCTTCACACAGGCTGGACTTACACAACCATGTTGCATTTTGGACAAGCTCGGCTTCATGCAGTGATAGATGAGATCTCCTTAAGTCTATTTTCAGATCATGCTGCTTTAAGGCGTGCAAAGAAACTTTCTTCTCTGCGTGATAGTGTATAACCCGGGATATTTGCTATACCCCAACTTTTACCTTGTCGGTTGACTGTAGATATGTTAGGATGTGTAGTTTGAGAGACACATACTAGGTTGTAGTAGTAGAAGGATGCAAAAAACCAAATCAACACAACACAAAATAAACATTTACCTCATAGACTCTTCATGCATATAAGTATTGCTACCCGTTAGAACAGTTCATGTTGTGCTCTGTGTGTGAGTGTGAGAGAGATAAGTGTCTGTAGTGTGGGTAATGTTTATTTAAGCAGAGGTGAGACACCTTGAGAAGAGTCTCTTGCGTCTTATCTTGACATCAGCTTTTACAGCTTTACAGGCAGCAGAATTCCCTTTTAAGGGCTCCCGGTGATTTGATGGCCTAATTGACACCACCTTGCGGATAATGGCTGACCTGGGGCTGTATTCTTTCAATTAAGCACTGCTCCTCCTTCACATCCTCCAGTCTCTGCAGGAGCATGCTTTTATCCTGCTTTTTATCAGCCACACTGATTCTGAGCATCTGTGGGAGTGATCCGTGTACCCCGGACATGGCGTACTAATCGTGTCTCTTTAGGCACGACTAGTACATGCGTCTGCTGTCGTGGGGATGTTAGCATCAGCAAAGCTGGATGTCACAATCAATTTTTTTTTTTGTTTTGTTTTGTTTAAATAAACAGTGCCATTGCAGAGTAGTCTGGTGTTATCTGTGAGATCATAGCGGTAACCGTGCATTAAATGATGTTCCTGAGAATAACCAGACAGACATATAGAGATTTCTTCTTTTTGTTAATGAGATGTCAGTGTACCGCATACTGTACAATTTGCCATGATTTGTGCTAATATCTTTGTACTGTATAAGCATTCTTGCTGGAGCACACTAATCACATCTCAGGCACAGTAGGCACAAATGGATCATCCCTAAAGATAATAACTAGTAAATTATTAATGAAGCTACAATCAGACAAACAAATAGTAGAATTTAAAAAAGAAATTAGATCTTTCTCTGCATCTGTTACTGGAATTTATATGTGTAATATCTGAAAATCAAACTTCTGAACTGTCTTTCTCCTTCAGGCTCTGGATGGCTTCTTCTTTGTGGTGAACATGGAGGGTAACATTGTGTTCGTGTCAGAGAACGTGACCCAGTACTTGCGCTACAACCAGGAGGAGCTGATGAACACCAGTGTCTACAGCGTGCTGCATGTCGGGGATCATGCTGAGTTCATCAAGAACCTGCTGCCTAAATCCCTTGGTTAGTTCTGAGATTTCTTTTTCTTTTCTTTCTTTTCTTTTTTTTTTTTGCCCTGCCTGCAGTTTAGTTCTTTTTTGTTGTTGTTTGTTTGTTTCTGTTCAGTCAGTTTCTGTCTCATTGCATCCCTTTTATTCCACGTCCCTCACTTTTTCCTGACTCTGCATGTGTGTCCTTTTGTGTTGTGCTTCCACTGCTTCTCAACACCCTCGCCTCTCTTGTTCTCCCTTTCAAACATGTATGTTGTAGGTGGCTGTTGTTAGTGATGTCAGATGAATTAAAATATTAACATTTTCATGGGCAGAAAGCATTTGGTTCAGCTGTTTAAATAACCTTTTGGATCGTGCAAAAAAAGCTATAGGTTCTACATTTTCCCTTTTGCTGACGCTCAGCCCAAACATTTGCTCACACTCTTCCTCCCTCCCTTTTCAGCTAATTAACTTCCTTTTTTTGGCTTCTCTCCCCTGTCAGCAGCATCGTGCGCTTCCTATATTTCCATTTCATGTCCTTCCTTCTCCTTCTCTTCACTTATTTGTGTCATTCTCTCTTTCTCTGCCACACACCCTCACCAAGTTCCTGTTTTCATGTTCTCACTTTCCCATTTCCTAGCCCACACATTAAAGTCACTGCATTTATCCTCCCTTTACTCAATTTATTCTGTCTTGTAAGATAGAATTTACTTCCCTAGCCACGGCCATTTAATGTCCTACCTCTGCTTATCTTCTGTACAGGAGGTGATTTTGATCTATGCCATTGCAGCTCATCAGGAGCTCTCAGTTCTCCTCTCCTTCTCTCATGGTGCTTCGGATTGAGGTCTGAGTACCCAGCCATCTGGGTGGGAGAGCAGCACAGAGCGAAGCACCCTAGAAACGATCAGTGGGCTGTGTCCCAGATACTGGGAGATTATCAATGCACTGAATGAGATCACAAACCAGATGGAGTGTGATGGGAGTTTGTTAGAGTGAACAGAGTGCTGTGTGCGACTATACATTTCTTTCTTTGTGTGCGTGTGCATGGCTGCTTGCACATGTGTGTGCATGTGTGTTTGCTCACGCCTGTGTAAGTGTTGGAGAGAAAAAGAAAGATTGGCAATGGTGTTTTACAGGACATGCATATGGAAGCCTGGCTGTGATGCATAGCTGTGGATAGATGGCACAGGAGTCAGGGTTCCAACTGCTCATTATGACTGATCTCTACCCAGCAACAACCCTCTTTTTTTACACTTTTTTTTCCGCCTTCATTCTCTCTGTCTTGCTCTCATTATGTCTTTCACTTGCAGTGTGGTAGCCTCTCTTGGCTCGCTCATTGCAGTTCCCAGTCTCCCTGTTCTGTTGTTCAGTTTTTGCTGCAGTACAATTTGTTAAAAAAAATAAGAAATCTCCTGTGCCTGCTCTTGCTCCTCTTTAGTGAATGGTGTCCCGTGGTCCAGTGAAGGACCGAGAAGGAACAGTCACACTTTCAACTGCCGAATGCTGGTCAACCCGCACAGTGAGAGCCAGGACGAGCCGCACGAGCACGAGCCGCAGCAGCAGAAATATGAGACCATGCAGTGTTTTGCCGTTTCGGAGCCCAAGTCCATCAAGGAGGAAGGAGACGGTACGCATGGAGAGAAACGGAGAGAATAAAGTAGTTCCCTATGACACAATCTTGGACCAGTTTTCTGTGTTGTAATTTCCTACTAGGTGCAATTTGAGTAATGTTTGCTTTGATTAAATCTAAACCAACAGCAGTCATCTTTCTAATTTGGTGTAAGAGTTCGATTATGTTCTAAGAGCAAGCAAAATAATATAGCCTGAAATACAAAAGTCTGAGTCATTGGTGGAACAATTTTAAAATACTGAGCAGTCCGACCCTTTTAGAAAATGCGCATACAGATATCAGCACATCAGACCTCTTGACAGAGGACTGAAAGATTGCTTCATTCACCTAAAATTGGCATTTTGCTTTGGAACATACAATTACAAATCAAACAAAATTAAGAATTTCATAAGCATCCCTACTTATATAACATGAGACTGAAATCTGCCCTCTTCTGAGTGGAAGTGAGCAGGACCTTTTTTTTGTTTTTTTAAAGCTTAAGTAGTGTAAAGATGTCTGCACCATAGTATTGATTGCTCATGACTTCAGAAACCTTGGGGAAAAAAAGAAAAGAAAAAAAGAAAACGTGTGCTTAAGTTTAAGAAACACTGACTGCTACAGACTGACAAAATAGTTTTAAATAATCGGTTTCTACTCATTTTTGACCATAATCTGTGTTATAACTGGCTTTGTATAGCCAAATGATGAAGAGAATTGCTGCTGCCACTCAACTTACACCCATGAAAAGTTAAGTGACACAAGGGAGACGGGAGGCTGGGCAGCTGTCATTAAAGCTCGTCTATAATTCATGTACATCCCTTCCAAACCTGGGCTTATGACTCCAAGGGAACGATGTGCTTTAACCATGTAATGCAACAGAAGAGCAGTCATTTGGCATTTTTCAAAACAGCTTGAACACAACAACAGAATACAAACACACTCAACACTTTTGGGAGCATATGGTTGTAAAGGAAGAAAGAAGAGGCATTTGTGTTAGCCGCTGGTATAAACATCTGCTCGCCTTTCCAGGGAAGCGATTTAAATTGTATGTTGTCTCTGCTCTGCTTTCAGAGTTCAGTCACTGAGAGGTCACAGTGCTATTCCAGTGGTTTTCAAGGCTCGAGAAGATGATAGATGAGATGCTGAAGCGTGTGTAAATTTCCATCACAAGTGACCTTTTAGCCAAAAAAAAATTCAAGACTTTTTAAAGCAATGATACTACAGCGGCCTAAAGCCCTTTTTTAGTTCAGTGGCTGTGATGAGAGCGCACAATCGCCCACTGCCAGTCTTTAACTCGGCAGTAAATTAAAACAATAAGCAAACATTTCACTCCAAATCTACTTGGAGCCTTCCAGCCCCCCTCGTCCTACCCCCGCACCCCCACTCTCTGGCTTGCTTTGTGCACCAGCTGTTTGCCAGCCATACTTTGGCAAATAGGCCAAGTAGGACTCAGGCCAGAGGTGTGCCAGTGTTTGTGTGTACTGAAGTGGCAAGGCGAGATGAGTGGTTTCCAGTGCAGGAATCTGTCCAGCTATAGACAGAAACAGGGTAAGGGAGGAGATGGAAAATAAGAAATTAATGTAGATTCACAGATTTAAGGGTCAGACCACCCAAGAGACTGTTTAATAGGTGTGTGTTTGTTTGTGTCTGTGTGTGTGCGTGTGTGTTAGCACTGGCATTCCTTTATTTACAAGAAACATGTATGGGAGTGTGGGTATTACTGGCACAGAAAAGTTAGATGGCAGACTTTTTGGGGTCACCCCAGTCCTGGACTTGGCAGTGTCATATTAGCCATCAGCCAGTCAGTTCTTCACACACAGTCTTTAATGTTGAGCCAGGGGAGGTGTCATCAGTGTTAGATAGTTCTGTAGGTGAGACTAGCCAGAGACATGCGTTCAAGTTCGCTTACACGCGCACACACACACACACACACACACACACACACACACACACACACACACACACACACCTTCAAAGGTCACACTTCATCATTTCCCTTGCCAGCGATAGCTGCTCCTCCTCATGAAAGGAGCGGAGCCCTGATCCCCATGCTCATTAATAACTGTATTAATTATGCTGCCTGGGAATAACATGCATTTCATTTTCTTTCCCTCCCTCTGTCTCTATCATTTGCGCCCCATCCTTCCCATCCCATCCCCCCTTTCACCTCTTCTGTTTCTGCCTGTCCTTTTTGTTGTATTCTCCATTTCATATTTTCTTTCTTCTGCTTGATCTGTTTTCTTGCTACATCTCTTTCGCTTTTTTTTTTTTTTTTCTTTCATAAATAGACTTTCAGTCGTGCCTGATTTGTGTGGCTCGCAGGGTGCCCACAAAGGAAAGACCAATGCTTCCCACACATGAGAGCTTCACTACGCGCCAGGACCTACAAGGTACATGAAGCATTCAGCCTGCAATGAACTCTGAATTGCTAATCACAGAAAACTTTGCTCTTGATCTATCCTACTGCTATTTTAGTATCACATCTTTCTTTGGATAGCTGTTTTAACGAAACTTTGCCTTCCATCAAAAGAGTGGTGTAGTGCTTCTAGTAAGGCAAAGTTCCAGCAATACCTTATTTGATGTCAACAGCTTATAAATCACTTCACACTTCAGTTAGGGATTTAAAGAATATTATATCCTTGGTAAAGGCCCTTAGGATTGAACAACTTAGTAGAACCAGCTTCCTACCACAGGCTGCACTCTGGGAGGTAAAGTACCTGTCTGAACACCGGCACGCAGACGCAGACAGTTGTCTGTGTTTCACCTGGTCTTTGATGTACTCATACCACTTGTGTGGCACAGACCCACACAAACACTGTCACTTATGTATAGTAATTTACTGTGGTTTCCCACACAGACCTCAGGAGCTGTGCATCTAAGCCAGGCCTCTATTTATTCACCCGTTTGTTAGGACTGCACAATTTTAAATAATTACCATGATTTGTTTTATCCTAGATTGACAGCATTATTTTTTCTCTCATATTTTATGCCTACGAGAACTTCTTGGACATGGTGCAACGCTGTGAATAGTTCCATTATGGCTGTTAGTTTGACAAGTCTTTAGTCAGTCCCTATGGCTGTCATTCAAACAGCAGCATACTTGTCACCCCTTCAGATGCATCATTGCTTCCATTTAAATTGCATTCCAGTGAGGGACAACTGTTCCACTGCTATGACTATGTGTTTACACACGCAGCATGAGAGTACTTGTTGAGTTCTAAAGATAGTTGAGACTGAGCTGCCTTGAACTCATTACCTGCTGTAATGAGTGTCTAAATGGTGGTCTTTTTTAATTTATACTGACAGCGCTTGTAATTGTATTTCCATGACTAATCATATATAGCCAGGACTTTCTATGCAGTTTACTATCACAGAAGCTATTTCTAGCTTTAACTAAGCTGTAATTAAAATGTAAATGGAGATTTATTACTTATTTCTTCAAATAATATTAAACCACCGCGCAGCTGGCCAAAGTCAACAATATAGATATTAAATCTCTGAGTTTGTGTATGTCAACAAAGAATCTCTACTTTCACTTATGACTAAACCACTCTAATCCGGTACTATGTGCTTAGGTAAGATAACATCCCTAGATACCAGTCTGCTACGAGCATCCATGAAGCCAGGCTGGGAAGATCTGGTGAGGCGCTGCATCCAAAGGTTCCACCTACAGAATGATGGAGAGATGTCTTTTGCAAAAAGACACCAGCAGGAAGGTAATTCCATTAACTACGTGGACAGTCCTGCTTAATGTTTGGCTCTGGATATTCAAGTTCTTACATACGTGATCTTTTTGATTCTTGTGGTAAACGGCTGCATTAGCACGAAACGGTTATTTAAACAGGATGCACATCATAAGCACAGAAGCTAATGGTAAATCATAGGCTTGTGTTTTTGGGATGTGTTATTTTGCCAGCATCTATTAATAAAATCTATTAATACGTGTCCATAGTGCTCCGTCACGGCCAAGCGTTCAGCCCGATCTACCGGTTCTCCCTCTCTGATGGCACCATCGTCTCAGCCCACACCAAGAGCAAACTGGTGCGCTCGCCTGCCACGAACGAACCACAGCTCTACATGTCCCTGCACATCCTACAGAGGTATGTCCTACCTGCTACATATATGTCAGAAAGAGACTCCTGAGGCATGAACTCGCTTGCATGTTTTGGCCTGCGAGTTCCCTGCAGCACAGCCTGTTGGGTTCGTGTAAATTGTGATGATGGGATAATATTTAAATAGCTGCTTCCTAGCGGTCTTGGTCAAAGTCAGACCGATGTGTTCATCCAAAAGAATGCATGTAGTTGTGTTCATTGATAGCAAACAAAAAAGATTTTTCATGTCCGATCCCATCCTTGGCATCCAAGTGAACATTGTTCTTGCAATATAGTTCAGTTTATTTACCTTTTACACCACTGATATTCTCATTGAAGATGCATATTATTTTAAGAATATTAAAAAGATGTGTAAAAATTATTTTTTATATGCACACTATTGGTATTAATGTTGGTGATCCTGGGCCTGGCATTAATTGTTGGATGTAAACCAAATTTTGTGTAATTACCCAGAAGAGTAAAAGAATATTTAAAGAAATGCAGAAATATTCCTTTCTTTGTCATTTTGAAGAGCCATTTCTCTCAAATTTCAAAATTCCATGTAAAACATTTGGTAGTGAAAAGTTTCAATTAACTGTAATGTATGTGTGTGTTTTTTAACTTCCAGGGAGCAGACAGTATGTGGAATGGGTCAGGACATGGGTCCTGGCAATCAGGCCACAGGGATGGCTCCCAAACCAATGAACTCCTCCACTCCCTCCATGACTCCTCCAACCCCAGGCAGTTTGCCAGGTTCAGGGCCTCAGGGCCAGGACACTACCATCAGCAGCAACAGCACGCCTTTCTCCCCTCCGGGCCCTGCTGGTCCTAGAGAACCAGCTGCCATGGGGGGCCATATGCAGGGCTACCGCTTTGGCTGTCCTCAGCCACACAACCACAATGGGAGCATGCAACCACCACAGCAGGGCCCCAACTGGAGGATGAATAGCCCTTCTCGTGCCAGCCCAAGCCCGGCCGGGGGGCCCCATCCACCTCAACAAAACTCTATGCTATCACCCAGGCACCGAGGGAGTCCTGGGGGTGCAGGCAGCCCTCGTGTAGCAGGAGGGTTGCATTCGCCCTCACCAGTGGGGATGTGTGGTGGAGGGCCTGGAGGTGCAGGAAGTAGCACAACTAGCACTCATGCTAACAGCTACACTAGCAGTTCACTGTCAGCTCTGCAAGCCCTTAGTGAGTGCCATGGTGTAGGGCACGGGCATGGACCCGCTCATGCACATACACTAGGCTCTCCAGACCGGAAAATAGGCTCCCCGGCTGGGGTCACACCAGGGTCAGGGGTAAGCGCTCATCTGATGTCAAAACTTGGAGGAACTACCAGTGCTACTGGTGGTTCAGGAGACTCATTTGGACCTCTTTCGGAGGTGAGTCAGGGGCACACCCACACCCAAACGGAGAACAATTTAGCTGAGCCCAAGGAGGAGAGGGATGGCCCCCTTGAGGGCCATGATGTTCACAATCGTGGACATGACAAGAGCCACACCAAGTTACTGCAACTGCTCACCACCAAGCCAGAACCTCTGGAAACGCCCCTTTCTCCTGGTGCAGGAGGTGAGGGCAAAGACCAGGCTGGAACAGGGGTCCGGGGTGGCAACACTCATGCCACATCCCTTAAAGAAAAACATAAAATCCTCCACCAACTGCTTCAGAACAGTACATCCCCTGTGGATCTTGCTAAGCTCACTGCAGAGGCTACAGGCAAAGAGCTAGGCCAGGGCCAAGACCAAGCTCAGGGTCCCGGATGTGCTGCTTCTGGGGCAGAGATTACTCCTAAGCAGGAGCCACTGAGCCCCAAGAAGAAGGACAATGCCCTGCTACGCTACCTACTGGATAAGGATGACACTGGAATGAAGGACAAGGTCCCTAAGCTAGAGCCTGGGGAAGTGAAAGTTGAAGGGGGCAAACACCCCCAGGTCAAGGCGGAGAAATCAGATGCAGAATACGACCGTGCCGAGCAGGTGAGTTCAACAGAATTTGCTCAGTCTTGTTTATTGCATATTTTTCTTCTTGGAAATGCTAAAAGGACTAGAGCTGCCCCAAAACTAACTTTGTAACCTCTTTAGCTTGTTGCAACAATCAAAAGTTTTCTGCCCTCTGTTGCTCCACTTGTCTCTTCTGTTTTGCATTAATCTGGGTTAGGTAGCAGATCTCATGTCCATGCAAGATGTTACAACTAAACACACAAACAGTCAGGCAGTGCTGAAGGCAAACAGTATTTGTGGCATATTTACATTCAGAATTATAGTCGCATACACTGAATTCATTTTGTATGTTTTTTTTATTAATGTATATAAACACATCTGGTCCTTTCGCTGCCTGTGTGTTGGCAGCTGAGGGAATCTGTCCGCTAGCTTCAAACAACTGTGACATTTGGAAGGAGCCCCTGTGGTTCTTCAGCCATTTGATCCTGGCTGCTTTTGGCCAGAATCCTCAGGTTTGGCACTGTTTTCAGGTCAGACCTGGCGCTGAAAGAGAGAAAAGAGTCAAAGGAAGTAAACAGGGGGAGTGTTGCTGGTGAAACTCAAAATTTCTGTGCAGCTGATGTTACAGCAAGGCAGAGTTTTTAGAACAACCTGCTGATGCCCTAACGCAGGAAGGAAAAACCAGCGTTCACCGAGACCCATAAGCTTTCATACAGGAAAACCTGAACATGACATACTCTACTAAACGCATATACAAGTCTGCAAATGTCATTCTTTCACACACACTTCACCACTAACCACAGAATTACAAAGAATTACATATAATTACATAAATGCCCTTCCATTCTTTTCTCTCTGTATCATTAGCTTCCTCTGCTTCGACCAGTCACATAGTCTGGTTGCTTGCATGCCATTTAAATGTCAGTAATGCTGAACAAAGGTCATTTTTTCTTTTTTTTTTGTCAAAATGCATGTTCATCTTTTTATAAAAAAGTAAAGTGGTATACAAACTGCACTTAATCTGTGGTAGGGGTGGTTCAGATAACGCGCTTTGATTGTCCAATTTGAAATATCCATCTACAAAAGAGTAACCCATGTCAGAGGATTGAGTTTTTAAGGTAATTTGTAAGCGCAGTCTTTATTTTTATTATTTTAGTTTTCTTGGTTGTGTTTTTTTTTTTTCTTTTTTCGCTTTTCCATTCAGGGAGGGAGACCGTGGCGCAGACTATCACACAGCTATGCACGCTTGCTGTGTATGTACAGTATGTGCTTGGGCTACTGGGGTACATAATGTTAACAAGAGGAAGAGGTGATTGGTTGGATAATACAGTAAGAGCCGCTGTTAAACTGAACAAAGAATGGGAGAGGAGAGAGAGGTGTAGATACCCCCAGGAGAGGCCAGCCTCGGCAGGCAGAGTGAAAATGATGAGCCATATGCTCGTGCATGTCCTCTCTGCTACCATGGAGATAGAGGGGAGAGGGAGTGGTGTGTTTGTAGATCATACAAGAAACAATAAAGAGAATTAGAAATTGAGAGAAATGCAGGTTTTAATGTGTAAAGCCAAAGGGTTTTATTTTCTGGAAGTGGCTAGCATACAAGATTTAGACATTTAGACTGAATATTAAAGGGATTTATTTCCGCCTTGCATTTCAAATGCAAATGAAATGAGTGAATTCTGGGTCTTACCTTTAGTACTTTAAAACACGCACTACTTAATGTGGTGACACATTCCAGTTTAACAGATCTCATTAACTAGAACAAGAGCATTTTGTTATACATACACTGAGCCAAGACTTCATTAGAGCCTTTACGTGTGTGAGTGGGCTTCTGTTCCTTACTGGTGACTTGCTGCTTGGCCATGTGTGAGAGCTGACTGTACTAGTTTGAGTCCACTCATCCTCCTCTCCACTAACCTCACCCACTATTTTCTCGCTGACGCTCCTTCCCTTCCTCTGCCTCTCTCCTCCTCATGATTGTCGAGGGTTGAATTATTGATGGCTGACGCAGAGCTAAATGAGAAATCAGAGCAGAGCTCTGAAGGAGTTATGAGTATGGCTGAAAACCGGGATAGTTCAGACTTAGCACTGCCGATCAGATCGACTGTTGGCGATTGACGAGATAATTGCCGGTTGTTTTGACAGACAATGATAATCATTGCTGTTAATCAGTGAGAAATGACACTGCTCTTTAATTTAAATAAGCCAGTTTTGCCATTCCTTGTCAATCTGCTGAAGACCTTTTATCTTCATTCTTCAAATGCTTGCTCAATAGACCACCAGTGACCAAAGCATCTGGTTCTGTCACATTTCAGCTGTCTCACACCTGCCACAGAAGATCTGCTGCCATTTGTGCCTAAGTTTGTGAACACTGAAGGCATGACCTATGTGTGACCCCACACTCATTGCTTCCCTATCTTTACATGTACAGGTCTATTTTCTTATTATTAGCTCGCATCGCCGAAGTAAAAATTCACTCGTTATTGTGTGGTATATACAACAGTCAGCCACACCAGTAACACCACCTGTCTGACATTGTGGTGCTCCTCCATGTTCCCTGTTGAGACATGGCACCCACAGGACCTCTGAGAGAGTGCTTTAGTTTCAGGCACCAAGATGTTTAAAGTAAAATGTTTAAGTTGTTAGGTACTAGTTGCCTTTGTCGTTCCACACGTGCTCAGTGTGATTGAGATCTGTGAAATTTTTTAGGCCAGGTGAAAACTTTGACCTCACCACCTTCTTCCTCAAATCATTCCTGAGGATTTTTTTATGATGTGGCACAGCCATTATCCTGCTGAAGGAGGTCACTGCCATCATTAAATATTGTTGCAATGAAGGTGTGTGTAAGGCAGTGTTTCTCAGACTGTGGGGTCATGATGGGTGGGGCGCAAACAACCTGGGAGAAAGGTCATGTGGAACAAATGTTGAATATCGGATTAATTCTCACAGCTGAACAAGGAAACGTTAACAGGTATGTTAGCTAACAGTCTGCTGTGTACTTAGAGCCGCCGTATTTCATAGTAAAATGCATATAAATGTGAGGATCTAAGGTTTCCAGGTAGAACATTCCCAGAGTATTACAATACTTTAAGTAGTTTATTTCTGCTGTTTCTTTCTCCCTCTACACATGTAGCCAGCCTTCCACAGAAGGTGCAACAAAGATAATTTCGGACTAGGCCACCTTCCCCAATTGCTCCATGGTCTGATGCCAGTTGCAGCAGCTTTCAGTAGTAGACATGGGTCATCAAAGGCACCATGGGCACCTGTAGTTTTGCGAGCCCCGATGCAGCATTAAGATTTTCAGTAGTTTGTACCACCAGCAGTAACTGTTTTGTGGGGTTGGACAGCACGGACTAGTCTTTGCTTCCCACGCACATCGACATGCCTTTCGTGCACCCTTTGTAATCACCGCCCATTTTCCAGATGCTCTGAGCTATCACAATTCACAAAGTGGATCAGATTGGCCATTTTTCCTGCATCCACCAGCTTGACGTCGAAAGCTGGCCAGGTTTAAATCTTGCTTCCACAAAGCTGGAAGTGAGCTCGTCTCAAAAGAAATCAAACTGAATCAAAATTGCTGAAATAACTTTTCAGCACCAAACACAGCACAAGGAAATCTTCACTGGCACTCTGACCACGGCAGTTACTTTTCAGGTACCTATAAATAAGGATTGCAATTAATATTGGAGCCATTTGTTGCCCTGACTTTTTGTTTAATACTTGTTTACGTTTAGCTAACAAAAGACCAGCATGACTCTGGGGTCACTTTTCCCTTTAACCTTACTTGACAGTGCCACTTCTGCTTTACTTGGCCTTTTTCTAACTTCCCTTTCCTACGAAGTGGCATCAGCTAGATCAGAGAGACTCAAGAGCCCTGCTGCCCTGAAGTCCACATCAACATTACGGCACTTAACATGTAATGGAAGAGTTTGAGATTACCATTTAGATGTTTGAATCTAGGATCAGAAAGCATATTTGAGAATAATCATTATGTGTCCCACTCGCTCACAAGTTCTTCTGCAGCACTGAGGGATATGCAGTGTTGGTCCAAAAACTAAACGGCAACTCATAGTTTGAAAGCATGTTTTTGAAAATGTGTATTAACTAATATTATGATTGCATCTGCAGCAACAGTTGACAGAGTTTGCAAGTAGTGCTGGATCAGTAGCTGCCGATTATTTTATTTTTTGTTTATTATTATTTTTTTTTAATTGGCCTCCTTGTGCAGTTGCGGTGTGGGTGCTGGACCCATAAAGACAGAGTGAAAACATTTTGCCCAGTGAAACGCTTGTTATGCCTGTATGAGAGGAGCACTGCAATAGTTTTCTTGCAGTTTACAATACAAGTGCTTATTATATCTCACATATAGCTTCAACTTACAGCTAAACATTTATCCCACTTAGCTGAAAATCTTGTGATATTGTGTGATTGCCCTAAAAAGACCATTTTGGGACCATGCTGGAAATTTACGTCACGTCTGCAGTGGAAAAATTGTTTTTATAGTCTAAATTGCCCTTTGCTTATTTGAGAATTGCTATTGCTTTATTTATTTTGTCAGTAAAAATGAAAAAATGAAACTAGTTTTTAGGTTCTCTAATCACTTCTCACCACTGCCACTTATTTTTTGAGTGATGCCACGAATTATCTTTTTTTTTTCTTTTTTTTTTTAATGCATGTGGAGTGTTAAGCAATTTGCATGTTCACATGTTTTTTTCTGGGCATGCAAAATTCTTACGCCTGGATGTTAAATTTGTGTTAGATCTGGATATTGGGCTTAGCCTGAGTCACAATATTAATGCTTATTGTCCTTAAAATCTTTGATTTCTTTTTTTATTAACTAAATATAGTAAAAGGGTAGGATATGCAGAAAAGACGGGCACGCATTGCATTACATGCACTGACATGCATTTGGAAGCAGAGTGTAACATGAATTGATAGAAATGGGACCCATTAAGGGTAAAAGCAACTAGAGGAGTGGAGAGAATAGAAAATGGGAGGAGAGAGTATCGAAGAGGAGGAGGAGGAGGAGAGCAAACTGAGAGTGTACAGAAGCATTACATCATTCCTGACCTCATTAGGGCTTTTCTCTCTCCCACCACCACCACCGCCACCCCCACCCCTCACTCCGTTACTCTCTCTAGCTTTCCTACCATATCCTGTCTGCTCCTCGCTGTGATCAGCTATGTGCGGCTATCCATTTTGTGCTATGTTGAGATATTAATTAAATGAGATCTTCTAAGATATGTGTAAAGCATAAGAAGTATTAGGTGTGCCCAAGACCAACTGTAGCCCTTGAGCTGTCTAGATAACTGTTCTATGAGGTATTTTTGGCAGCCTTGCTATCTGTAGCAGCAGTTAAATGCCTAACAAATACATGTCATTGTCAAGTACAACACTGAAACGGTGCTGGTGTGCTGCTTTCCTGCTGTACAGTATGTCACGATCAGGGGATTCAGTGATTCCATGTGTGCTGCACTCTGGTGGACAGTTACAGCTACTGCAACCTATTTACTTAAAGTCCTTCAGGCCTCTCTAGGAAGCACCCGGATCACATTTGCGAAATGGTAGTTTGTTTTCGGTTGTTGTTTTATTGAGTCTTTGGTAGCTTTTTTGAGGTTGTGGGTTGTCAAGATGTTTTACTGAAGTGCGTTATTCAAGAGTTCATGTTATTGTATCCACCACATCTGTCACAGGAAGATAAATACACACCATGCCAGTGTTCTGAAACAGAAACTAAGAAGTTTCTCCTTTTGTAGTTCTTCCAGTTCTTTTGGTCAAAACCAGATCTACAGCATGCCTTTGTGTGTGTGTGTGTGTGTGTGTGTGTGTGTGTGTGTGTGTGTGTGTGTGTGTAAATGAAACTGTCTAAAAAATCATATAGCAAGCTGCAAGTCCAGCTGTTTATGAATGCAGCTTTAGGCTGCAGTGAGTTGGCTCCATACAGCTGTTTACTGTAAGGAGGCAGAGAGCATTTCAGACGTTTGGCATCAGCCAAACTGCTGCCTATATCTGCTCTGTTTTACTTTGGCAGGATGCTGTTTAAGTAGCCACATGTTCTCTTGTCTTTGCTGTTTTCTTAGTTTAGTGGGAGTAAAATACTGGCCTTAAAAAAAAATTAAAAAAAAGAAGAAGAAAAAAAAGTGGGCAACTTGTAATGTACCTCTGAAAGAACCACTCGGCAAGAGAAAAGTAGTATGAGAGTCTGAGAAGCTAAGTCAAAGTGAAGTGTGTCCTAGATTTGATGTAAAGTGGTCCATTTTTTTTCTGCTAGTTATCCTGTGTTATAAACAAGGCCAATCCCACTGAAAGACACCTCCATGAAAGTTTGCGCTCATGTACATGGTTGCCACATTTATATTTGTGCATTTACAGGTGAAAGAGTAAAGGGTTTCTAAATTAGCCTTAACAGCTAATCTAATTCTGTTTTCACTTATTTTTTTTTCCCCCTTTGTCTGTCTGCCCTCTAGTCATCAGAGCTAGATGACATCCTGAATGAGCTGCAGAATGCTCAGCCACAGCTCTTCTGCGAGCCACGGCCTGTTTCATTGCCCAGTCCCATGGACAAACAGAACATCATCAATGACATCCTGCAGATGTCTGAGAACAGTCCTGCCGTGGCTGCACAGCCGCAACACAGGGGCCTCGGAACTGGCATGGGACCCACTAGTGAGTCTCTTTCTTACTTTGGGGGAAAAAAAGTACACTAACCACTTTGTTTATTCATAAAATTACCCCCATGGTAAGGATCTAAATATGCAGTTACGAAGCTGCTTTGTGCTATTTTAGAGTTTTTGGAGCATGTGGTGAAAATGCATTTATTCTTGTCTTCAGACTTTGTTGGTGTCCGACCAGGCCAGCCAGGAAGGGGTCTGCCTGTTAGGAGTGTGTCTCTGGACATGAATATGTCCCCCCAGCAGCCTTCATTACAGTACCCCATAAGGACCACAAGCCCATACACTGTTATGCAGCAACAGCAGCAGCAAGGCATGGTGGGGAACCATGGCATGATGGGTAACCAGACTGGGATGGTCAGTGCAGGTAGGTGTGACAGTTGTGTTTTGCGGGGACCTGCAATAGTCTGAATCTGTGCGATTATTGCCTTCACTCCTCAGTGTGTCCTAAAAAAATTAATTAAATCCATGTTTAGATGTTTGTTCAAATTAGGACACATCCTCAGATTTATCGCCGTACACTAGATGAGCTGATTGGTTCCCAGATTGCACATTGTTGAGTCTGTTTTCCTAGTTTTTGACAGTTTTATTTAATGAAGTTTTATTTCCATTTGTCAGTCTCACAACAGCAAAATAAGGAGATGAGTCAGAAATGTATTTTTCTTCTTCCACATGACTGATAACACTTAAACCTGCTCCTCAGTTCTGAGGAAAGACCTCTTTTCCTCTGTCTGTGTGTCTCGCTCACCCTTTAACGTACCATGTCACGGCACGGTGACTCACTTCCTGTGACAGGAAATAATCAGCCACATTGGCACAAGGTTCTCTGACTGCTACTCCCTCAAATTAGTCTTTCCTCTTTATGTAGCTCATGAGGGCAGTGGACATCCACTAAAATTTGGCCTGAGATTTTATGTGTGCTCGCTCCCCCAGGACTGATGGGTCCAGGTGGTCCACGGCCAGGCATGCAGCAGCAGGAGGGCTGGGTAGGGCCAGCCTCTGCGCCTCCTATTGGAGCACCGGGCCCTGCCCAGCAAAATGCCATACAGAGTAGGATGGGACCCAACAGTACTCCCATGAGGCCCAACAGCCAGCCAGGGCCCCGACCGATAATCCAGTCTTCAATGATGGCCAATGGTGAGAGCACTTTGTACAAAATAATCATGAATTAAAATGTTTTAAATACAGAAAGAACCAAATTGCTTGATTTCAGGCTGACCAAATGCAGTCAAGCCATTTTCCAGTCTCTTAAGAATGTAACGGCTTCTGAATCATGTCAGTAAAGAAACCCAGAAAAAAATCACCATGTCTCAGTTTCAATAAAATCACGTTTTATGGAAGGTGTGGTCCATCAAAGACTCATGGTGGTGAACAGTTAAAACCTCACCTTACCCATGTAATGCATATCTGCTTGTCGTACTTGTAAAGGCTGCCATCTTGTGGTTAGCCACAGTACAGCATATCTACTACCTTGCTTGTTCCTATGCTTTAGTGTATTTATCAGCTTGCTTACTATGCCCCATAATTATTTAACAGTCTAATATTTAGCCAGTCTGTTTTCTTCCCCATGCAGCCCAACCTGATATGGACATTGGAATGGTCGGTGACCATTTCTCACAACAGCAGGCTCCACCCAACCAGACAGCCCCCTGGCCAGACAGCATGATGCCAATCGATCAGACAGCTTTTAAACCAGAGCAGGTAAGCTCATTACTGCCGCAGCTCACTTACACAATGAAGATTTTTCTTGTTATCAGACTTCCATATTTTCCTTTATAGTTTAGCTGCTGCTGTTTAATAAGTGTTTGCTGTGGCTTATACAGGTATAAAGTTCTTAACTGGGAGAAAAATAGATAATTCCAAGACACTTTTTCTGTCTGCTCTTTGCTCAGGGCTCCACCCCAGGATGATTTGCTGTGCAATACAGGGCTCAGCTCAAGTGATGGCAGCGCAGTGGACGAGGGGGCTCTGATGTCCCAGCTGTACACCGCACTAAAAGATTTTGATGGCCTGGAGGAGCTTGATCGAGCTCTGGGGATCCCTGCTCTGGTAGAGCAGGTGAGCTCTCCATCCTTCCAAACCAACATTATAGCATTCATTACATTCATTCTATCTACCCCACCCCCAGAGGGTGGAACGAGGTATTGTTTTTGTTTGTGGCATGTTTGCCTGTTTGATTTGTTAACAATATTACAACAGAACTACCAGTCCAATTCATATCATATTTGTCCAAAAGATGGCCAGTGACTCCTAGATCACCTGATTACATTTTTGCCATAGTTGGGTCAAGGTAAAAAAAGCAAAACAAAAAACAACAACAATCCAGAAAAAAATGGGGGGAAAAAAATCCCTATCTTTAATATAGTGATTCGTCTGATATTTGGTACACAGTTGTGGAGGGCCAAGAACTAGTGTCAAACTGAACGCCATCTGGATCCAATACAGATTCTGGATTTGCAGGCTACTTGAATTTAACATGGAGAAACTCCATTTTACACGTATTTTTGGCCGTATCTCAGCTGAAAAAAGACACATCATCTTCATTTGTTGTAGTAAGAAGCGTAACGCTGTTGTCCGTGGACATGTAACATTTGATCAGGATATGATCGCAACTAAATGACACAACTTTTGACTCTCTGTCAATCAGACCACTCAGTTCCCCTATTATCACCCACCCGACAAATCGAGTATTTTTTCATTATAAGAGAGAGAGCTGTTACAAAGAATTTAAATAACCATAAAATTAAAGTTATTTTACTTAAACTGTTTAAACCTTGAATATTTATGGGCATGGAAACAGTAGGATCTACGTGTTATCTCTGTGATTCAGTGTTTGAAGAGAGATGGACGACATTCAAGTCAGCTAAAAGGTCTGCTGGGGGCGGAGTTTATTGTGTTCTGCACCAAATGTTTAGTAATGTATTATTTTGGTTTATGGTGCTGGATTATTTATTTATTTTTATCTGTGGCTGCCTGTTTCAGAACCAGACACTGGAGCCAGAGCAGTTCCCCCAGGAGCCCTCAATGATGATGGACCAGAAGCCCCCCATGTACACCCAACAGTTCGGTCCCCCAGCGTCACACATGGCACAGAGAGGCTACCCTGGTGCTCCCATGCAAGAGCCGGGCTACCACCCGATGCCTGGCCAGATGGGCCCACGGCCAGGTTTCTCAATGATGCGAATGCCGGCCCGGCCAGGGCTCAGGCCTACCGGGGTAGTGCCCAACCAGCCCAACACACTACGATTGCAGCTCCAGCACCGGCTACAGTCACAGCAGGTACACATGCATCCAGACTGTCCTGATACTGCTGGAAATGGTGTTGCTCAGTGATCCTTGATTTGAATGTAACTTTGCCCTGTGTGATTGAACACACGGTGCAAAGGTTGTTGTGTAGTTGTCCTTGAGGGTGACATTTTAGCAGTTCCTCTGTGCACACAGGAAATAGTTTGGACTTTTAAATTCAACACATATTAGTCTTCCAATACATTTACTGGAAAAATGTGTTGCACTGAAATTATAAGCCTAAAACACCATTTAGACCCATTAATGCAAATCTGTATGTATTATGTCATTTTCAGATCCACAGGTCTTCTGTAGTTTATTGATGGAGTTTGGTCTAATTTCTAGCATTTAAGGGTTTTTAAGAAATTTCTTTTTGTAGTAACAGTTTTCTTCTGTTTTTGTTCCAGCAGAATCGTCAACCAATGATGACTCCGATGAGCGGCGTGTCAAATGTGAACCTACCTCTTCGAGCCAATGCTCCAAACCAGGTACAGTCCCCTCTGTCATTACATAAGTTGCCTGCACAGACATGTTGTGACTGTAGGTAGGGTATTATCTCTTAGATGGCTTGCAGTAAATTGAAGGCTTTAAGTGTTATTCAGACTTGCTTAGTGTAAAGACATCTTTATTTTTCCTGTTAATCTTTTTTTTCCTTCTTCTTTTCACGCCATCACTGTCTTACCTGCAGGGAACCATCAATGCTCAGATGTTGGCACAACGTCAGAGGGAACTGTTGAGTAATCACCTGAGGCAGAGGCAACAGCAGCAGCAGCAGCAGGTGCAACAGGCCCAGCAGGTCCAGCAGCAAAGGAGCATGGCCATGAGGGCTCAGGGCCTCAACCTGCCTCCCAACATGGCCGCTGGAGGATTGAGTAACCCCCGGAATCCCCAGGCCAACCCCCAGCAGTTCCCCTACCCACCCAGCTACGGTACCAGTACAGGCCTGGCCTCGTCACCTCCCCCTACCAGCCCCTTCTCCTCTCCTCTCTCCCCCAGCCTGCCCTCTCTTCCCCCCAACCCTCAGCTCCACCTGCATGGCACCTCCTCCTCTTCCTCCACTCCCTCCTCCTCACAGATGATGATGGGAAACACAAACATGATGGGCGGACAGTACGGGGCCGTACTCAGCCCCCAAATGCAGCACAGTGCCTTTCAGTTTCCCAACTCAGGTACTGCTCCCTCACCCCAGCCAACCACACACCTCACACTACAACCTGTGCGTGTGTGTGTGCGCGCGCCATTGTGTCTGTGTTGATGTGAAGCTGCACAGCTTTATGTGCTTTTAGTTAGCTGCAATTATTTGATTTGTAACATTATATACTGATGACTGCATTAATCAGCTTCCATTGCATCAAGGAAATCATCATTAATATTCTCCTCTTTAAAATATAATAACTGGTGAGTATTTGTCCTTAAATGTGGTCATATACATACATTTTATTATTTTGTGCAC
>JAMQGT020005881.1:0-33748 GCA_024447675.2 Pterophyllum scalare
TGTATGTGCTACTGACACAGTTGCCGCCATCTTGAAAAATGTCAGACCGACGCATCACTGACGAAAGAGAGCACTGTGTACGATGATGAGAGGATTTGTAAGGAAAAAATGTTATCAGAGTGGTAGATTTTGAGAGTTGATGATATACCCGATCCAAAGGGGTACTGAAGATCGAGGATTTGTTGAATTCTTTGATTTCTTTTCTCCGGTGAGTGTTATACCTGACTTGTATATCAGAGTGTGTGATTAGTTAAACCAAGCTAGCTATGCTATGATTGCTTGTGTCTCCATACCACAAGTTTTAATGCAGTTGTATTTGTCTGCAGCATATTGCGACATGATTACTTAAAACCAATCGGAGAAGGAGTGAAACTATGTGTAGGACAGAACTTGATGACAAGAAATGATCATAAGCAGGCAGTTACACTACCACGTGATATGCTAGTGCTATGTGTAATATGTGATACAGTGATATAGTACTGTGTAATGACCTGTAAGCTGCTGCATAAATTGTTGCAGTTGTGAATGAGTTTTACATCAGATCTGATGTTATTTTTTTGTTGGAAAGAGTGACATTGACATTAATGTTCCCCTGCTTATGCAGGTTGGTTTTTTTCTTTGGTTACCTGATTCAAGTTGGACTGGTTAAATGTGGAGCTACGACTGTGTCAGCGAGCCGTGGACATACTGGATGCCCTAAAACTTCTTCACATTGGACCCATTCATATTCCAGCCCTCATCACCGACAGATAAGCTTGCAACATTGTGCACAAAATCATACTACCCGGGTAGTTTTGTATTTTTTTGTGAGCTCTGAGCTATTTTTTTTTATTATTTTATGGACATTTTGTAATCCATTTTGGATTCTCTTTTTTTCTTGAGTAAAAGACTGAAACAAATCTAAAAAGGGATTTAAAGGACAATACATAGCGAATATATAAAGTGTAAGAACTGAACTGAACAAACGGTTCCAGGAAAAGGAAGTGATTATTCATTTTGATACTTTTTGGTTGTTTGAATAAATGCCGGCATTGTTTACTTACAAGAAGTTGTCTGATTTCATCTCACTTTTACTCCTCCTTTAGGATCTAGAGTAGTGAGTACGTGTATTACTCTTTTAATACATGTTACATAACCATAAAATTTTATTGTATGCAATAAAAGATGGATATATAATTTTAATATACAGTTTTACTGCTAAAAGTTTTTTAAAAAATCAGTGTCTATTGCAGTTATTTCTTATTTTAATCCATAAACTTTGTTCATTTTTTTTGCCTTAAAGATCGTCATTAATAATACCTAATTAATAAAAAAAAAACGTGAATATAAAAATGTTTTTTAAATTCAAAAACCTGCAGATGTTATATCTATATCCAGGATCTGGTTATTGTAGACATTTATCATCACAGTAACAGCGTTAACATCAGTAGCCATAAACACTCACAAAAACATTATTAATACATATGCTGGTTTGATGCTATTTGTTTTTTTTTTATAGTCCTTTAAAAACTTTGACTGAATATACACAAAATGTCATAACTGCTGTTCATTTTCATTAAGTGGTTCGTTTATTGTCATTAGGCTTGTTCAAACAGAACTACGCACACCACTTGCAAAGGGAGTAAGTGGAGACAAGTCTCACCTACTGCCATTAAAAACACTGCATGCTGCCACTGCAGCACTTCATCTTACAGAACCAGCTTTTACCTCTTATTTATCATTTCTTGGGATGGTGATTTTTGAATAAAAATGAGCAGTCACATCGATAATGGAAAGCATTTAAGTTCAGTTCAAAGGTCCACAAGCATGACACAAGAGGCAGGACAAACAAAACAGGACAAAAATATGTTAAATCATTTGCCATCTTTTAGATTGCCATTAAAAAAAGAAAAGAAAAAGAAAACCCAAAGCAGAAAACTGTATCAGGCTACAATCAGTTTGGTAGGCTGAGTGGATTTTAATGCATTTAGTCTTGTAACCCTTTGGGAAACAAAGCAGCAGCTGAAAGTACCTATGTGTAGGCCTGATGAATCTTTTCTTCATTATTTATTTATTTTTTACCAGACGGTAGTTTTGTCATGATGCATCGCTGAAGCTATGAGTTTATTTCATATAGAGAATTATATTTAGAAACTATATTTAGTGCCCATTTATGTTAGGTTGGGTTATCCGGGACAGTAAATGCAGGCTAAACTGGATCGTTTACAGTGTTGTGGTACAATTTACAGTGGTGGACCATGTTGGAGTGGTGCAGAGCAGGTTATGATATCAGTGGCCACTGCTCAGTTAGCTCCTGGTAGCAGAAGAGAGACATAAAAAAGAGAGATGGGACTCTGAAAGGATTCTAAAGAAAGATTCAGGGGAGAATTTTGCAACATCAAAAATGGTTGTAGAGCTATAACTTCAAGGGGAAAAAGTTTTAAAATGTTATTTGTGGGCAAAGTGCATCCATCCATCCATCCATCCACCCTATTTTCTTCTGCTTATCTGGGGCCGGGTCAAATGGGCAATTGCCTAAGCAGAGATGCTCAGACCTCCCTCTCCCCAGCCACCTCCTCCAGCTTATCCAGCGGAACACCAAGGCGTTCCCAGACCAGCCCAGAGATATCATCTCTCCAGCGTGTCCTGGGTCTACCCTGGGGTCTCCTCCCGGGAGGACTTGCTCGAACAGCACACCCAGGCATCCCCTTTAGAGAGAAAGTTAATTTCTGCCACTCGTATCTGGGATCTCGTTCTTTCTGTAATTACCCAAAACTCGTGATCATAGGGATGTAGATTGATTGGTAAATTGTCAGCTTTGCTTTCACGCTCAGCTCTTCACCAAAATGGATGAGCGCAGCATCCGCATCACTGCAGCTGCGACCCAATCTGTGTCTCAGTCTCAGGTTCCTCTCACTTGTGAATAAGATCCCATGTTACTGTAACTCCTCCACTTAGGGCAGCAACTAGCCCCTGACCCAGAGTGGGCACTCTACCATTTTCTGGCTAAGGACCATGCCCTCAGACTTAGAAATGCTGATTCTCATTCCCGCCATTTCACACTTGGCTGCGAACCGCTCCAGTTTCAGTTGGAGGCCACCACCTGAGGCAGCCAACAGAACTACATCAGCCACAAAAAGCAGAGATGAGATTCTGAGGCCTCAAAGGTGGATGCCTTCCACCCCTTGGCTACACGTAGAAATTCTGTCCATAAAAATTATGAACAGAATCAGTATCAAAGGGCAGAATGGGTCGCCATATTTGTTTCTTACTAACAGCTCCAGGACTGAGTACAAACAGTGCACACATTTGACTTGGAGCTCGACAATTTGACAGAAAGTGCAGTGGATTTTTTTTGTGGGCTCTACATTTAACTGATTTAGCAAAGAAACTCAACACAAGAGTCAGCTCTCATTCTCAGATGTGAAAGAGAGAAGACAGCAGGTGGGGTCACAGCAAAAGTCTTGGAAGAGAGAGCAGTCATGCTGATTGGCATCATCCTCGAGGCCCCTAACAGAAAATGCAAATCAAAGTTACTTTTACATTAAACATGGCAAAGTTTTGAGAATGTTAAGAAAAAAAATAAGATCCACACATTTTCTTGGTGTCATGCAGTTACGCATCATTTTCAAGCCCCCCCCCCAGTGGTTTTGCACGAGTCCTGGGAGGTGTTCAGCTTTAGTGCAGTTTAGCTTCCAGCTCAATATGCACCAGTTACACACAACACAGGAGGACAGAAATCTTTGATTGCTTTTAATGTGACTTAACTGCCACATGAAAGGAGCTGGTCAGGTTTTTAGTACCTGGTGAACAGCTAAAACTGGAAGCTTTGCATACCAGCAAGACTAAATAAAACATTTTCAGTATTTCCTCATTAATCTACAAAGGCCTTCTAACAGGAAATCAAAAAACACCGTAAAACAGCTCTAATTTTTTCAAACGTCAGTGAGCCAGAAGTTTATTTTGGCTTGTTTAAAAAGCAAGAGTTTAGATACTTACTGAATCATGGTAGGACAAGTTAAACCATCCTCTCTCAGTTCCTAGCTTCCTTCCTTCCTCCACCAGTAGGGCGTGCCGCACAGTTTGAGAACCAAAGTTTTAATTTGTATTTTAACCCTTTATAAGGCACTAAAGTCAACCTTACAGTGTTATTGGAGGACATAAGACCTAATTACTTTTGTGACATTTTTCAAAATATTTCATTTTCATGTCAAAAATCACAGTCAATAAAGTTTCTGTATTTGGCTCCTCAGTGAAAAAAAAAATGCAGGTTTTAATATAAAATAGTTTTAATATAAAAAAATAAAATAAAAGGACATATATGGTGAAAGGAAGATGTATTTTAGAAGATTACAACAGATTCATTACAATGTCACTTTTTAAGAACATTAAAATGACCACAAGCTTCATATATAAAGTGTGTGGAGTTAAAAATGCACACTTATAACTAATACTAATAAGGATTATGAGGAATTCAGCTAAATATACCCTGCTCAAAAACACACCAGTAAAATACAAAAGCCGTGGCCCCCTTGTGGGAAATATTTGAATCAATGCTAAATCTGGTGGAAAAAACTAATAATGAATAATAATAATAATAATAATAACAATAATAATGAAACAGTTAAAATTTGCAGTGCACTAGTGGTCCAAAGGAATAACACAATTTCTGGGCTATATGTGCCTGTAGACACTGGCCAGTGCTCTTCAGCTACAGTGGTAGAATTTAAGAATACTTAATAAAACCTATTTTGCCTGAGTGGACACTTAAAAAAACATTTCCATCTCACAAGGTACACTGTTCAAAAAAAATTAATAACTGAATCAAGGAAACACCCGATCATCACAGTATAACACAAACCAGTTTCAGCAACAGGGGATCGTCCATCAAGGCCTTCACCTTTGACCGGCATCTGATCCACACTGCAGTGGACCGCTATGACCCCTCCAGCAGGTGGTGAATCCACTGGAGTGCTTACCCATGTGAGTCCTTTAGGTTAAGCCATTCCAGGCCCCATGACCAACACGCCCTTCCCCTGGGTATGGCTCCAGGTTGGGGCTGCGGTAACTGAGATCTGCTCCTGATAACATAGCTCCTGGGATCACTAGGGCACACAAACTCCTCCACCTTGATAAGGTGTTAGTTCATGGAGGGGTGTGTAGCCCCTTCAGTGTTTCTGTTTCTTCCATTTGTACCAAAGCAGGTGAAATGGATTCCAATGGTTTGTACTTTCTAACTGGACAGACTAACATCCCTGAACTTTAGCTGATAATTGAGTGTTCCTTTAATTTTGAGCAGTTCACTATTATCAAATTTCAGACAGTCTCAACAAAAAGTATCAGCATCATAAACTTTTATAAATTGTCAAACTGTTTCTATGGAGTCAGTCACTACGGACCTCCAGTGCATAAAGAGCTTATTGGAAGCTGCATCTAAGCCTGACATCACCAAGCACAATGCACAGCATTGGATGCAGAGATGTAAAGCACACCTCGAGAGCAGTGGAAACGTGTCCATCTATGTGCAGTGTCCTGTGTTAGATCCCCCACAACGTTCTCATTATTGTGACAGCTCTCCGTTTAATCAGGGTCCTGGTTGCTTGTCAACGGGGTCTTACCCCAGCTGAATTCAAGACAACACTACTTAAGCTGTGGCGGGGTAACTCGCCTGGCTTCTTACCACCGGTAGTTCTGATGTTTGCCCCAAGCTTCCCCTGCAACTGTCGGGACCACCAGTCAGGAAGGCTTCACGCAGCTGGGCCCGAAGTGCAGTCTCGTCAGTTGTGGTGGCTTACCCCTAATGGATCAGTGCACTTGGTACTGGCCAGGTTACATTTAAAGGCTAGGAAAAGAAGAAGCCCTAGGGACATAAATTATTTTAAGTGGACTTAGTAGACTAGTGTGACCCACAGAGCCAGATGTTATAGCTTAACTTGCCTATTTTTTTTACTATCAAGAGACTATTCGTACCAAACTGTGTGAAATAATAATCAAAAGAGACCTTCTGACTTTTTAGGGTCAAATTTTGCAGGTTCAGCTTAAGCATTTTGCAATAGCTCAAATCATCTTTTAATCAAAATCTTAATATTCAGAATCAATTCAATAAAATCAGAAAATTAAACTTAATCAAAATGAGTTACTTATGAGCTGGGCTGATGAATGGGGATTCTGGTAATGTCCAATTTAGTCCAATAATTCCTTTTTGGAAAAGAAAGGCTTTGAGTGAGTCGCTCGGCCAAAGCGACCACACCCTAATCCAATCCGTTAGAAACTGCCTCAATGAAGTGATGGAAAAGGAGAAGTCCAAAAGGAAGATGCTGCTATCCTTCTGTCAACTCTCTAGCTCCAGCTCCCCCTCCAGCTCCCGCTCCAGCCCCAGCTCCCTCTCGAGCTTCAGCTCCAGCCCCCTCTCCTACTCCCTCTCCCTCTTTGGCTTCAGTCCCTGTAGCTGCAGCTCCCTCTTCAGCTTTGGTCCCCTCAGTCCCCTCAGCTTTGGTCCCCTCAGTCCCCTCAGCTTCAGTCCCCTCAGCTTCAGTCCCCTCAGCTCCTCCAGTCCCCTCAGCTCCCTCTTTAGCTTCAGTCCCTTCAGCTCCCTCAGTCCCTTCAGCTCCCTCTTTAGCTTCAGTCCCTTCAGCTCCCTCTTTAGCTTCAGTCCCTTCAGCTCCCTCTTTAGCTTCAGCCCCTTCAGTCCCCTCAGCTGCTTCAGTCCCTTCAGCTCCCTCTTTAGCTTCAGTCCCTTCAGCTCCCTCTTTAGCTTCAGTCCCTTCAGCTCCCGTCCCCTCAGCGGCTTTGGTCCCTTCAGCACCCCCATCCAGGACATCCCCGGCAGAGGACCCCGCTCTTCGCCGCCGTATGCCACACGGCCGTCCGCCTGAGGGTCCCGCTCCTCTTCGCCTTCGTCCCCGCCGCCGCCGCTGGGAGCGCGGTCGGCCTCCGGCTCTTCGTTGCCCTCGTCCTCGCCGCTGCCGCTGGGAGCGCGGTCGGCCTCCGGCTCTTCGTCGCCCTCGTCCTCGCCGCCGCTGGGAGCGCGGTCGGCCTCCCCCATCGCCTGGGGCTCCTCTTCGTCCTCGTCGCCACCGCTGGGAACGCGGTCGGCCTCCCCCTTCGTCTGGACTGTGTTTTCGGACTCTGGGGCCTGGGAGGCCCCTTCTGACCTGCTGTCCTCTGGGCTTTCGTTTTTGGACTCTGGGGCCTGGGAGGCCCCTTCTGACCTGCTGTCCTCTGGACCTTTGTTTTTGGACTCTGGGGCCTGGGTGGCCCCTCCTGTACTGCTGTCCTTTGTTTTGTTTTTTGTTTTGTTTTTTCGGGGTTTTCTTGTGTTTGTTTCGGGATGAGTCCCTACGGCGCAATTCCTCAGGAAACTAATCTGCGTTTATGGCAAGTATATTGTTTGTGCCGAGCTGCAGCAGGAAGTCTCTGGAGTAAACAATCCGTATGTCAACTGAGAGATTTGCCTTAATGGAGATGGTATTCCATGATTGGAAATTATACTGCTGAAGTAATATCCAGGAAAGTTTGCAGATGTCCATATCAACTTAAAAGCACCAAAAAACACTAAAGAAATTGCTCTGCAAGCCAGCCGGTCAGCAACATGAGCAGCGATCCCAACAAGTTGGTGGAGTCCAAATGTCCATCTTTTGCTTCCACAGCTGTCAGAGAGATTGCTGAAGTAGACAATTCAGAGGATATGCTCAGTTCTGAATTAATCAAATGTTTTGTGCGTAACTAAAACTTAAATATATATCTCTTATAAATGCATATTAGAGTTTTACATTAACTTAAGATGTTAGTACCAACATATTTTGAGGGACATATTTAACTGCCCTGCAACCCTGAAAAGGACGAGCAGAAGAAAATGGATGGATCGATATTTAACTGCGAGGGAAACAGAAGAGAACTATGGTGCATTTTAACAAATTAACTCTTACTGACCTCTTCCTCTTGTACTTCGTGCTCTGCTCTGTCACCACCTTGTTCATTTGTTGAGGTACTCTGCCACAAACCCCTCAAACTATAGAAAACAAAGACACAGTATGCACAATTTTTGGACAGTAACACAATTTTGCTTCCGTACACCACCAAAATAATTTTTAAATAAAACCATCAAGTTGTAATTCAAGTGCAGACTCTTATTTTTTATTCAAGGCTTTGAGCAAAAATATTGCTTCACTTGCAGCTGAAATGCAACCGGGAAAATAAACATAACCACAAAAACACCATCTAGATTGAATAGAGATTGAATTCACTGTGTTTTAAAGAGAGTTTTGTACTTTTCAGATTATCAGCTGTTGCAAATATTTCCATACATTACATGTGTAGGCTTTAATATGAGCAATGCTACATATAATGTTACATGTTAAATGTATAAAGGGTTGTTGCTCGCAGTACCTTTGAAAACGTCCAGATTTATAAAGGTACCATGCTGCAGTCCCAACAACGACATTCAGGGAAAGCAAAACACCAAATAAGGCCCAAGCAGCAGAACATGATCCTACAGGGACACAGCAATGAAGGATATAATGAGAATGAGATGATATATTGTTCTCTCACACTTTGATTGCATTTACTTCTATATTTCACATTTAGATGACTCGGATAGTAGTACTCTGATAGAAACATCTGTACCCAACACATTTAAAAACGTCCTCTATTTGGAAATGCACAGAAGTAAATGAGACAAACTTCATATGACAATGAAAAGCACCTAAGTGGTGAAATTAACTTCAATAATATCATTTGTTGTACTGGGTCAAGCATCAGGCATCCATTCATTTGCTGACAGACTGTAGATTACAGCATGCAGTTCTTTAAGCTAGCTTCTCACCAAGAAATTCTAATCTCTTCTTTTGACATGGTAATAAAACATCCACAGAGAGCATCCATGTCGCTGCTCTTCAAGTGTTCAAGTTTCTATTTTTATCCTTCGATGGAAGTCTACAGAAAACAGAATAACATCAAAATACCACAACATCCACAAAAGCTCAAATCCAAAAGTCAGAAACAAATTCATAATAATTTAGCAAACTGCACAGCTAACTCCAAGGTGACCTCACCTGGTGCCGCATGCACATAGAGCTGAGCGTGTTTTCTTCCATATGCGTTAGATGCTTCACACTGATAGAGGCCATTTAGGTCAGAGGTCAGACTCAGCAGTTGTAGATTTGCACCCTCAACTTTGACAGCAGACGGCAGCAGAGACTGGCCAGATCTGGAAAAACATGATAAAGGCTCAAGATGAAATTAATCAGAACCAAAACAAACAAACAAAAACATCAACATGAGCGCTCAGCAAAACACACATATTGTGAAGTTTCCGGATGACACAGCAGTGGTCGCATGCATTGCTAACAATGATGAGTCCAGCTACAGGCAGGAGGTGGAACACCTTGAGGGTTGATGCAGAGAGAACAATCTCTGCATTAGTGTGACAAAAACAAAGGAGATAACTGTGGACTTCAGATGGTTCAGACACTTCTCCTCCCCCTACACACTGGAGGATCTCTGGAGGAAGTCGTCCCAAGCTACAGGTACTTGGGTGTACACCTGAGTAACAACCTCACCTGGGGCAACAACACTTCCAGTCTGGTCAGGAAGGCAAACCAGCCCCTCTACTTCCTCATGCTGGACTCAGAAGCTCAGTCTGCACCTCATTCAACAGATGTGTGGTGTAGAGCATCCTGTGCTCCTGTATCACTGAGAAGAAAGCTCTGCCAAGGGTAGCGAAGGCTGCAAAGAGGACTGTTGGAGTCATCTTCTCATCCATCATGAACATTTACACTGCCAGATGCAGGAAATAGACCATCTGCATCCTGAAGGATCCCACACACCCAATGTAGCTGACACCGAATTATGTTGGAGTGGCTGCCAGGGGGCAGAGTGTCTGCTGGGGTGAGACGCCCGGTTCCTGCGAATGGCATCTGTTTACTTTAAATAGTGCCTTTGGGTAGTGGAACGAGGTACGTTTACTTCATGACAAAGTGTGGCATTTTATTGTTGGTTTCTGAGTTCAATATTATTGGTAATAGCAATGATGTCTAGTGTGTATATGCTTTGCTTTAAACTGAGTAACTTTTTCTTTGTGAAATGTATTGTGAATTTGTCAGTTTATAGAATTAATCCCTTTTTCCCTCTGTACTTTTTAAGTTTTCACGGTGCTTGACGAATTTGTTAAAATGGAAATAAAGAATTAAACACCTGTCCAGACTCTCCGTTCATTGACCCCAAGGGCAGCTAAACCCAACATACATACATTTTCTCCTCCTCTCAAGCAGGAGGCTGAGGAGCATTAAGAGCCACCAGACTGAGGAAGAGCTTTTTCCCCAAAGCTGTAAGACTGCTGAACTCTGCTGGGGCTGTGTAGCTGAACTGCTCTTGCACAACTCTGCACACAGTCATGCTGCTGTCATTTGCATGTGTGTATCCATACATATATCTATCTATCTATCTATCTATCTATCTATCTATCTATCTATCTATCTATCTATCTATCTATCTATCTATCTATATATATATCTATATCTATATATATATATATATATATATATATATATATATATATATATATATATATATATATATATATAGGGGTTGGACAATGAAACTGAAACACGTGGTTTTAGACCACAGTAATTTATTAGTATGGTGTAGGGCCTCCTTTTGCGGCCAATACAGCATCAATTCATCTTGGGAATGACATATACAAGTCCTGCACAGTGGTCAGAGGGATTTTAAGCCATTCTTCTTGCAGGATAGTGGCCAGATCACGACGTAATGCTGGTGGAGAAAAACGTTTCCTGACTCGCTCCTCCAAAACACCCCAAAGTGGCTCAATAATATTTAGATCTGGTGACTGTTCAGGCCATGGGAGATGTTGAACTTCACTTTCATGTTCATGTTTTTTGTTTTTTGGATACAATCTGGGTTAGCACCCAAACATCCCTTTCAGACAGCTTCCTCTTGCGTCCACAGTTAATCCTGTTGGATGCGGTTCGTCCTTCTTGGTGGTATGCTGACATTACCCTGGATAACGTGGCTCTTGATACATCACAAAGACTTGCTGTCTTGGTCACAGATATGCCAGCAAGATGTGCACCAACAATTTGTCCTCTTTTGAACTCTGGTATGTCACCCATAATGTTGTGTGCATTGCAATATTTTGAGCAAAACTGTGCTCTTACCCTGCTAATTGAACCTTCACACTCTGCTCTTACTGGTGCAATGTGCACTTAATGAAGATTGGCCACCAGGCTGGTCCAATTTAGCCATGAAACCTCCCACACTAAAATGACAGGTGTTTCAGTTTCATTGTTCAACCCCTGTATATTGTTTCATAAAACAAAGCCTCACAAACTTAGTAACCCATTGTCATGGTCCTGGGCCGTCTGCCCGGCGTTTTGTATATATATATATATATATATATATATATATATATATATATATATATATATATATATATATATATATATATATATATAATTGTTATTTTATATTTATTCTTCTTTATTATACTATTTAGGGGCAACACTGGGACCTGAGGACAGGCTTTCAATGGTAATAATGAATCCTTGAAAAACACCCTGAAATTCAGGGTAATAGAGACAACAGTTATGGAGGTCTGTCCAACCACAGGGCAAAGCAAAGGAGGAGTCCAGGAGCTCAACCTGAGCAGGTAGTAGGGTAAAAGAGCTTCTCTAAACGTCTCAGTGATGATCAGTAGTGAACATGAAGAAGCCGAGAAGGAAGCTCATATTTGACGCTTAGCTTGTCAGGTTGCCGAGGAGAGGGACACTGACAAAGGTGGTGGGGAGACAATGGAGGCTGGGATTGGTGGAGGAGATGGGACCCCTTCAGAAGCTGGAATGGGGGCTGGCAATGACGGAGCAGGACTGCGAACCAGCCGCTGAGGCCTGAGAGCAAAGCTGTCAATTTACCTTTGAATCTATGGATGGATGGACTAATAAAAATTATACAATTTTTTTCCTGCACCATTTTTGTGGTGAAAACTTGTATAATGCAGATATCATCCAGGCATTTATGTGTAATTTTACACTCCAGTGACTTTGAGATCAACTTCTCTTTGTGGCTTTAACAAATAAATATTCTACAACATAAAGAGATACTCCAGCTATTGTGATTGCTTTCCAGCACCTATACCAGTGGTTCTCAAACTGTGGGGTGCTGCTTCAACACTGATCAGATCTGAAACAGAAATACTAAGTCTTTATGCAATAAAATACAAAGTATATGCTATTAATAAGACTAAATATAAATACAACAGCTATTCAGTGAGTTTATACAATGACAGCCATGTAGTGGATTAAATACTTGGGACTTAAAAATGGCAAACAACCTGTAAGGTTATCATTACCTAACATAAATCACTGATAAAAATAGAATTTATTTACTGGCTTCAAGAGACATCAACATATAAACTTCCCCTTAAATGGAGCCACATTTGTAAGGAAAATGCATTTGTGGGCTGAGCAGCAGAGTATGTGAGTTGTGCCCATGAAAAACATGCCAAACCTTCTCTGCCAAAGCCAAAAAGCTTATTCTGCACTTGCCTCTCATTTGGTGCCCTTGCTCATATTCCAAGGTAGACCTATTTAACATGCGGAGGCCTATCCTGGGAAACCTTATTGGAGGTATGCTCTGGCTCTGCACAATTCAAATGCCTGAACTATTTCTTCAAAGACGCTATCCAGCTGGCAAGCCTAACAAATAAAAACTAGATCATGTCATGGGTTTCGGTATTAAACCACCACAAAAATGCACTGAGAGTAAAAAGCAAAGACAACAGTAAAGCCAAAGGAGTTTCAGATATCACGCCGACTCTGTTCAGTCAAGTTAAAAAAAAATTATGGCAAAATCAGATTTCTACTTACGTTTTCCTTTTCTATAAGAGCTGCAGTAGTGACCATTTTTATAGAGGCAGTACAGTGAAACGTGAAGCTGCTCAAACTGTGAAATATTCTCAGTCATCCAGGCCGTGATAGACTCAAGAGCTTGAAAAAAAAGGCAACTGGACTACTTTCACTTTTTTTTTAAGACTTTCCCCTCATGTAATTACACATTAATTGAAAGTGTTGCTGTTGACAGCAAAAGACATGTTTACTGTCTAAGGACAGTTTATCAGTAGAAAAGCTTCATACTGTGCATGATCAGAGCAGCAAATGTAATGGTTGGGCAACCTCTCTGTATTTTGTATTTACACACACACACACACACACACACACACACACACACACACACACACACACACATATAGGCAATGCCTCAGTTATTACAGCATCCAGCCAGTTTGGGTGAAGACCCATTAGTTGATAATCCTGTGAATATTTCACTAAAATCAGCCCAATAGTCTAGGAGTAGAGACTGTTGTGATTTGTGGAGGGCTGGGCAGATGACAGACGCCTCACTGCTGCATGAGCAGCATGAGCTAAAAATAAGTTATATTGTTGGTATATTATTAACTGCACACTTTACTCAGGCAAACACAATGGGGGTCTGTTGACTCTATACCCAACTCTGCTACACTACCTTGAATCAGACAGGCTCACTGCCAATGAAATTTGAGGAACTTTGTTTGAAAGAATAAAGCCTCACAAACTCAGTACACATCTAAAATTTTCATTTGCGATTTCTCACAGGGACACTGATTAAACTATGAGCTCTGGAAACAGCCGTCAGTTAAAGTTTAAATGCTGCCTTCTTTAATTGACTGACCTCCTGATCACAGCGCAGTTTATATTCCTGAAGTATTCACACTGAGCCTTCATTTGATATCAAAGCACGCAGTTTATTTTCTGAAATTTACTTAAAAGACCAATAAAACTGCTTTTAATAAGGTGTGTTATGCGTTATATAGCACTAAATCTCTCTCTTTGTCTCTTGGGGCTTTTTCAACACGCTCACTTAAACAAAAAGAAGCCTTGAGCACTGAGATGAAGGCTGAAACCATTATTAAAACTTCTTCACCTGCTCCAGGTAAATTCTGCATTTGGGTTGGCTTCTGTCACGCACTCAAATGAGTCCTCGGAAATCTTTTTAATCTTCACGTCTGTGGGAGAGACTGCAAAAAAAGAAAAGAAAAGAGAAAGAAAACAGAGAGAGAGAGAACGGTGATAATCCTGCAGTGAGGAAATGAAATTCATATCATGAAAAAGCCATAAACTACTTTTCATGTAGTTTCAAGGAGTGATATTTTCATATATATGAATAATTGTCACTGGCTCACTTGCAATCACATTCAACTAAAAAAAAAATCACATTCAGCTTCCTCGTGTTTTAGGGGAATTCCAGCAGAAACAGCAGCAGCTCTTTTTTTTAGATACATGTACCATGTTGTCTTGTGACGCTGGAAATAGTAGGCTCTAAACAGCTAAATAGATGCACATGACCAGCAACATTACAGGATAAGTTTTGTCACTCAAATTGTAAATGATTGGTACTTCACCACCATTACTGTTCTACAGTCAGTTCTGACCTCAACATGTGCACGCTGCTTGAAAAATGATTAAATAATGAATGTTATGTTTCAGTCTTACTGACAACTGAGCTCAGGTGAATGAAGCTCAATTTGAGGCAGCTGAAATCTCCAAGTTCTGAATATTATGACCTCAATAATCATCACTTATGTGCTGCTGCTCTCAAAAAGTCCAGAATAATTCCCACACTAATGCTCTTTGCAGCCGAAACTGTTGAATTTATTCTTACATTACAACAAACAACTAAAATTACTGACAAAAATGTGATGCGCATTATTTTAAAAGTGAACATACAGTATCAGTCCAAATGTTTGGACACACTCACCTATTCATATGAATGGGTGAATGCCCTTTGTATCAGTCTATTTTCATTTTATTTTGACCTTTGCTTTACTCATCTTGTCTTTCATAAATCCAATATTGAGGGCAAAGTCATGAAAGCAGTGAAAATGTCACAATTCCATACTGAAAAAAACAAACTCCTGAATAAAGAGGGAAAAATTGTCATCTCATAATTAAACATTTAATGTTATCTGTTGCAGAAAGTATGCACAAAGTTTTGAGGGGTTTTGTCTGTTTTTTAAAACATACTGATGCAGGGTATCGTAAAAAAAAAAAAAAAGTAGTTTATCATTAATTAACAAAATTATTTTTGTCACATGGCCAAATAATAATGAGTAACCAGTAAAAAGAAATTGTTACTGATGCCAGTTCAGTAGCATCACTTTGCAGCTGAGTTTAATCTGGGTGTGTGAGTTATTTTTCAATATTTAATTGAGTAATTAAATTTCTTAAATCAACAGTGACAAGAAAGAATACAAACCATAAACTACATGAGCAGCTGATACCTACAGTAGACCTGTATGGTGAAGGGCAGGGTTACTTCTGTAGACAGGGAGTCACCGCTGATGACACACTGGACCAGGTGACCGTTAATCTCTCTCGTAGGTACCCCAAACAGAGAGCTGACTGTAGTAGTCGTACCGTTGTCGTACTGGGTGGAGTTTGTTATCATTCTCACTTTTTCTGCCAAAGCACCAGTGAGCCACCTCACCTCTGCAGGAGGCCTCGAGCCAGCAGCCATGCAGGTAGCAAATAAAACCGCTTCTGTACCCAAAGTGAGAAGATTGTCCTTTACACTTGTGGAAGGAGGCACTAGAGAGAGTTACAACACACAAATAAGTCAACATTCAAGCAGGATCGTGAAAGTAACTCTGTCTCACACACAAACACCCAGAATATTTCAAATAAAAAGATTTTGCATACCAAATACGTTTAGAGGTATCTCAGTCTTCTGATTTCCACTGGGAAACAAGGTGAAGATGCACGTGTAGATGCCTTCATCCTTCAAGGCAACATTGGATAACTGGAGCGTTCCGTTTTTGTCATTAAAGTTTCCAATATATCCGAATCGATAATCATGTCCATTGACAAACAATGGTCCATTTTTGGGTACGATAGTCAAAAAATTGTCATTGTGAGGTTTTTCTCTGGTCCTCCTCTGCCAGGTAATCTGTGTCAGGTCATCATTGGTATCAATGAGGTGGCACGGTAAGATAGCGATACCTCCTTGAACCACTGTCACATTTCCACCAATCACCCAGAGAGCTGAAAAGAGTACGAGATACCGTTAAAGGTTCAGAGCACAGCTGAAAAAGTAGAAGCAAAAGCCAATCCTGAAGAGTTAAAGGATTAAACACTAAAATACAACTTTCCATACAGTTCACTTGTACACTTGGCTCTTGTGGGGATGAGTAACAAGATTACAGTCATTCAAAAGTCATGGCTGTGTTGTGTACAGCCGTACAGACTCAGACCAAAATGTAACAGATTCTTTTTTTTTTGTCTGTGTCTACTTCAATCTTCAAGCACCTTGAGGTGATTGTTTGTTGTGATTTGACACCATATAAACAAAACTGAACTGAATTCATCCCTCAAGCTTAAAATTCATTTTGTTTACCGAATGGTCAAAATTAACAAGAAAATACACGGAGTTCCATTAAGTAAGTTAATCCATCTCATTTCCTTATGAACAATAAGGAAATGAGATGAGATCACTTTCCTGTTGTTCAATAATTAAATATACCTATTTCCTATTTATTAATACAGTGGTGTGAAAAAGTGTTTGCCCCCTTCCTAATTTCCTGTTTTTTTGCATGTTTGTCACACTTAAGTGTTTCGGAACATCAAACCAATTTAAACAATAGTCAAGGACAACACAAGTAAACACAAAATGCAATTTGTAAATGAAGGTATTTATTATTAAAGGTGAAAAAAAATCCAAACCATCATGGCCCTGTGTGAAAAAGTGATTGCCCCCTAAACCTAATGACTGGTTGGGCCACCCTTAGCAGCAACAACTGCAACCAAGAGTTTGCGATAACTTGCAATGAGGCTTTTACAGCGTTCTGGAGGAATTTTGGCCCACTCATCTTTGCAGAATTGTCCTAATTCAGTTACATTAGAGGGTTTTCGAGCATGAACGGCCTTTTTAAGGTCATACCATAACATCTCAATAGGATTCAGGTCAGGACTTTGGCTAGGCCACTCCAAAGTCTTCATTTTGTTTTTCTTCAGCCATTCAGTGGTGGACTTGCTGGTGTGTTTAGGATCATTGTCCTGCTGCAGAACCCAAGTTCGTTTCAGCTCGAGTACACGAACAGATGGTCGGACATTCTCCTTCAGGATCTCTTGGTAGACAGCAGAATTCATAGTTCCATTTATCACAGCAAGTCTTCCAGGTCCTGACGCAGCAAAACAGCCCCAGACCATCACACTACCACCACCATATTTTACTGTTGGTATAATGTTCTTTTTCTGAAATGCAGTGTTCCTTTTACGCCAGATGTAATGGGACACACACCTTCCAAAGAGTTCCACTTTTGTCTCATCGGTCCACAGAATGTTTTCCCAAAAGTCTTGGGGATCATCAAGATATGTTTTGGAAAAATTGAGATGAGCTTTAATCTTCTTTTTGCTCAGCAGTGGTTTTCTCCTTGGAACTCTGCCATGCAGGCCATTTTTGCCCAGTCTTTTTCTGATGGTGGAGGCATGAACGCTGACCTTAACTGAGGCAAGTGAGGCCTGCAGTTCTTTGGACGTTGTTGTGGGGTCTTTTGTGACCTCTTGGATGAGTCGTCGCTGCGCTCTTGGGGTAATTTTGGGCGGCCGGCCACTCCTGGGAAGGTTCACCACTGTTCCATGTCTTCGCCATTTGTGGATAATGGCTCTCACGGTGGTTCGCTGGATTCCCAAAGCTTTGGAAATGGCTTTATAACCCTTTCCAGACTGATATATCTCAATTACTTTCTTTCTCAATTGTTCCTGAATTTCTTTGGATCTCGACATGATGTGTAGCTTTTAATTATCTTCTGGTGGACCTTACTGTGTCAGGCAGCTCCTATTTAAGTGATGTCTTGATTGAGAACAGGTGTGGCAATAATCAGGCCTGGGTGTGGCTAGAGAAATTGAACTCAGGTGTGAAAAACCACAGTTATAGTATGTTTTAACAAGGGGGGCAATCACTTTTTCACACAGGGCCATGATGGTTTGGATTTTTTTTCACCTTTAATAATAAACACCTTCATTTACAAATTGCATTTTGTGTTTACTTGTGTTGTCCTTGACTATTGTTTAAATTGGTTTGATGTTCCGAAACACTTAAGTGTGACAAACATGCAAAAAAACAGGAAATGAGGAAGGGGGCAAACACTTTTTCACACCACTGTATATCTGTGTTATCTTTTTAAACCTAGTTCCCTGGAGCAGCCTGATAAAATGTGCACTGTACAGTTTAAGCTGCTCGTTCCATGCGATACCCTGCAATGTCCTGAAATTAGCATTAAAATGGGTTTTGAGTTTCAATGTGTTCCATTTATATCAGCGAATACAGATCAGTGACAGGTAGGAAGCGTAAAACATGCCACCTCCTCCCCCTCTGCGCGCTCTTGAGGACTGTCGGGGTAACTACAGGTGCTGGTCATAAAATTAGAATATCATGAAAAAGTTTATCTATTTCAGTAATTCCATTCAAGAAGTGATACTTGTCTATCATATTGATTCATTACACACAGACTGATATATTTCAAATGTTTGTTTCTTTTCATTTTGATGATTATAACCCCAAATTCAGTATCTCAGAGGTTCAATACTGAAGACACCTGGTGCCACACTCCAATCAGCTAAGTAACTCAAAACACCTGCAAAGGCCTTTAAATGGTCTCTCAGTCTAGTTCTGTAGGCTACACAATCATGGGGAAGACTGCTGACTTGACAGTTGACCAAAAGATGACCTTTGACACCTTGCACAAGTAGGGCAAGACACAAAAGGTCATTGCTAAAGAGGCTGGCTGTTCACAGAGCTCTGTGTCCAAGCACATTAATAGAGAGGCGAAAGGAAGGAAAAGATGTGGTAGAAAAAAGTGTCCAAGCAATAGGGATAACTGCACCCTGGAGAGGATTGTGGAACAAAAGCCATTCAAAAATGTGGAGGAGATTCACAAAGAGTGGACTGCATCTGGAGTCAGTGCTTCAAGAACCACCACGCACAGACTTACAGTGCCTTGCGAAAGTATTCGGCCCCCTTGAACTTTTCAACCTTTTGCCACATTTCAGGCTTCAAACATAAAGATAGAAATTTTGAATTTTTTGTGAAGAAACAACAACAAGTGGGACACAATCGTGAAGTGGAATGAAATTTATTTGATGTGTCAAACTTTTTCAACAAATAAAAAACTGAAAAGTGGGGCGTGCAATATTATTCGGCCCCCTTGCGTTAATACTTTGTAGCGCCACCTTTTGCTGCAATTACAGCTGCAGGTCTCTTGGGGTATGTCTCTATCAGTTTTGCACATCGAGAGACTGAAATTCTTGCCCATTCTTCTTTGCAAAACAGCTCGAGCTCAGTGAGGTTGGATGGAGAGCGTTTGTGAACAGCAGTCTTCAGCTCTTTCCACAGATTCCCAATTGGATTCAGGTCTGGACTTTGACTTGGCCATTCCAACACCTGGATACGTTTATTTGTGAACCATTCCATTGTAGATTTGGCTTTATGTTTTGGATCATTGTCTTGTTGGAAGATAAATCTCCGTCCCAGTCTCAGGTCTCTTGCAGTCTCCAACAGGTTTTCTTCCAGAACGGTCCTGTATTTGGCCCCATCCATCTTCCCATCAATTTTGACCATCTTCCCTGTCCCTGCTGACGAAAAGCAGGCCCAAACCAAGATGCTGCCACCACCATGTTTGACAGTGGGGATGGTGTGTTCAGGGTGATGAGCTGTGTTGCTTTTACGCCAAACATATCGTTTTGCATTGTGGCCAAACAGTTCGATTTTGGTTTCATCTGACCAGAGCACCTTCTTCCACATGTTTGGTGTGTCTCCCAGGTGGCTTGTGGCAAACTTTAAACAAGACTTTTTATGGATATCTTTGAGAAATGGCTTTCTTCTTGCCACTCTTCCATAAAGGCCAGATTTGTGCAGTGTACGACTGATTGTTGTCCTATGGACAGACTCTCCCACCTCAGCTGTAGATCTCTGCAGTTCATCCAGAGTGATCATGGGCCTCTTGGCTGCATCTCTGATCAGTCTTCTCCTTGTTTGAGATGAAAGTTTAGAGGGACGGCCGGGTCTTGGTAGATTTGCAGTGGTCTGATACTCCTTCCATTTCAATATGATTGCTTGCACAGTGCTCCTTGAGATGTTTAAAGCTTGGGAAATCTTTTTGTATCCAAATCCGGCTTTAAACTTCTCCACAACAGTATCTCGGACCTGCCTGGTGTGTTCCTTGGTCTTCATGATGCTCTCTGCACTTGGAACAGAACCCTGAGACTATCACAGAGCAGGTGCATTTATACGGAGACTTGATTACACACAGGTGGATCCTATTTATCATCATCAGTCATTTAGGACAACATTGGATCATTCAGAGATCCTCACTGAACTTCTGGAGTCAGTTTGCTGCACTGAAAGTAAAGGGGCCGAATAATACTGCACACCCCACTTTTCAGTGTTAAAAAAGTTTGACACATCCAATAAATTTCATTCCACTTCACGATTGTGTCCCACTTGTTGTTGTCTCTTCACAAAAAATTCAAAATTTCTATCTTTATGTTTGAAGCCTGAAATGTGGCAAAAGGTTGAAAAGTTCAAGGGGGCCGAATACTTTCGCAAGGCACTGTATGCAAGACATGGTTTCAGCTGTCGCAGTCCTCGTGTCAAGATACTCTTAAACAAGAGACGGCGTCAGAAGCGTCTCGCCAGGAAGTTTTAGTGCACTTCATGCTTCCTGCTGCTGACCAACTTTATGGAGATGCAGATTTCATTTTCCAACAGGACGTGGCACCTGCACACAGTGCCAAAGCTCCCAGTACCTGCTTTAAGGACCATGGTATCCCTGTTCTTAATTGGCCAGCAAACTCGCCTGACCTTAACCCCATAGAAAATCTATGGGCTATTGTGAAGAGGAAGAGGATACCCTCGACCCAACAATTCAGAAGAGTGGAAGGCCACTATCAGAGCGACCTGGGCTCTAATAACACCTGAGCAGTGCCACAGACTGATGGACTCCATGCCACGCCGCACTGCTGCAGTAATCCAGGCAAAAGGAGCCCCAACTAAGTACTGAGTGCTGCACACGCTCAGACTTTTCATGTTCATACTTTTCAGTTGGCCAACATTTCTAACAAATGCAGGACTCAGAAATGGTGAAAATAAACTTAATGTGCTTTATTGAAATGATGACCATACAAACAAACATTTGAAATATATCAGTCTGTGTGTAATGAATGAATATACAAGTTTCACTTTTTGAATGGAATTACCGAAATAAATCAACTTTTTCATGATACTGAGTATGCACTTGTTCCGCATACAACAGATACACCCAACTTTACAGGAAGCTGAAACAGTGCGACACACTAAAGCGATGTTGCGTTACTTTCTGTTGTCGTTAACTTTGCTCGGTTGCATCTTTTGTACGTTAATGACTGTTAAAAGGAAAGCAGCTGCAGTTGACAAATACAATATTCAAATACAGTTTCTCGTAGATCACTGCGACACTGTTTTTTTCTCATCATCACTGCACCCGTAAAACTACAGAAAACAAAACAATAAACACAGTTTCCTTATTTGATGTTGGGTAGATTAACGACGCAATACAAAATGGGGAAGATATTTTCTGCAGGCTGTACCGTCGACAAAAGCAACAACTATAGAAGCTACGTACCAGCTACATCCGTACTGTGAAGAACTGCCGTCAGCAGCACCACAGTGCGTATCATGCAGCCACATCGCGACGGTAAATTGCGGCAGTAATTGCCACAAAATAAATCAGCTCCATCCATCCGCTAACCATTGATCGGCAGAGTTTAAAGATATTTACACATTCAACTTCTGGGAGAAACAAGTCAGAAGTGAAAGGCTGTTGAACATCCCCGCCACACCCACACACGCACACGCTTTCCTCTACTATTTATAGGTTTATCAAGGCACATTGGTTCAGATGAAACCATACAGTTTGTGCTGCTCTTATTCTTTTAAATATGCTGTAAGCCTCCTGCACCTTTCTGCACTCCTTCCTGGAGTGAAACCTAAAAATATTAATACTTCTATCTAGTATATTACTTTTTCTTTTCTTTCTTTCTTCTTTTACCATTAGCTCACGATCATTTTTCGAAGCATTCCTTTAGGAAATTTACTGCCACACATAAAACTTGAAAACTGTGCATGAAGTGTCAAAAGTAAAAACGATTACTCTGCAGAATGGATTAATATTACTGCTGCATATGTTTCAGGTCGAGCCCGTTTTTATGTCCAGCATCATATTCCATAGATCATGTTTGTAGTGGCTGTCCTGTGAGGACAATGTATCTCTGAAACAAACAAAAATGTGCATGAGTTCAGAAGCACAACCCTACATCTTGATGTTTCAAAAACAAAATTAAAGTATATAAATAAATAAAAAAAAAAGGCTGTCAGATGTACTGAAGGCGTACATGGAAACAGCGTTTTCACATTCCATCATCTCTGCATCACACATGTTGGCCAAGGTGGTTAGGAAGACAAAAATCCTCTGTTACGATAAATCACTGAAACTCATTGCTAATCCTCTATCATCAGCTGCCTGAGGCATTCCTGGATTGTGGCTCTGACACACACTAATCCTTGCCCTCCTTTCCGTTGCTTGCAGAGTCTCAGGGTGCTGGACTTCAAGTGGCACCATTTTGAAGAACAATAAAGTGTCAAAATACAAGAATTTTGTGCAACAATAATCAGGTTATATATTACGACATCCTGGACTGTCAGAGTGTGTGTGTGTTGAAGAAAAACTGACTCCAGACCCTGGAGTGACATCTGCATGTTGTCTCTGTGATTTTTCAGTCAGAAATATTGGTATCGACGTGTCCCTGCCTAATTCCACACCCCTGATTAAAACACAGTTCTGAAGGTAATAATGCTGGTACATTACTGTAACACAATTTATAAAAAAATTCAATTTTATTTATAAATAGTAGTAGACAGTGGTAAATCATGCTACTTAGCTTTATTTTTCCCTCCAGAATTCAAAGAGAATTTATATATTATTACATAGTAGCATTAAGCTACATTTTTCAGTTTTACTCAGTATTTTAATTCTATAGATGTAAAAAATTGAGTAAGTCTCACTTTATCCCACTGTGCAATTGCAATGAGTTCAGTTTCTGATCGTTTAGGTTACTGAGGAAAACAGCTCAGTCAGCTGGTTTGGGACATTTATTTTCTGCAGAAGAGATTAAAACACATTAATCCACTCCTGTCTGCCTTTTCCCATGCACTCTGCCCCCTCAGCAATGCAGAACAACATTGTGAGAGGAAGAGGGAGGGGGGAAGCTACACAGGCCAGGAAGTGCTACAGAAGCCCAGGAGGCACAAACAAGGTAGTCAGCCTCTGATTAGTTTGAAAATCAGATACAAAGTTCAAGGTTATGTTCCAAATTTTTTAAAAGGGTTTTATCTGCACTGCAGCCTTCACTGGAATAATACTATGTTACTCCTTCTCCAGCATCCTTATGGTTATTTGATGCATACAATCAACGCATCACGTTAATCGTTCTTCTGGTCTAACCTATGTATAAACCAAAACTACAAAAACACTAACGAGCTTGTTACCCGTTTAGTCAGCGAACACAACCAGTATAGAAATAAAAATAGTCAAAGCATCTCTTTGTCCACAAGACTTGAAAATAAGGAACTGTGCATGAGACAGAAATAGCCCTTGTTTTCATGTCTGAGGCTTTATGACAGAAGCCAGTTTCCATCCACATGACTCCGATGAGTCAAAGTCTTGGTCTCTTCATCTCATTTATCCATTATTAGGACTGTACATGTGGGATAGACACTAGACATATGCATACTGAGGAAGAGGAACTATTTATGCATGTTTATTTGAATATCATCAAAGCAACATCATACAAACAATTACAAAACTTCAAACAAAAAAATAAAAATGTAAATCAAACATATTAACTAATCTAAATAATTTACAACACAGAGGAAACAACACACTAATGATTGGATGTTTTCCAAAAAGCTGCCACACAAAAAAATTATTTTAAAATGTCTTCACCCATTTAAAACGACAGTGTTCATGATAAAAATTGTAATAAACACCTTTCCCACAGCAAGAAAGTCTCACAAACAAACAAACAAACAAAAACACGTCCATTTACTTTAGTATTACCATAGTTTTTTTTTTCTAGTGGGGTGTGGCCCATAGTTTGAGAACCATTGTTTTAATGGGTAGTGTAAGGCTGTGTTGTGAAAGAGAAGGCCGTTATACTGGGTCTCACTTTGTCACCAAACTTTAAAAAAACTGAATGAGGCTACAACTTGGCTGTTACGTTTAAGGCTAAATACAGCTTTAGGTTCAGCTAACCTTTTGCATAATGCATTTAGTTGCCATGATTGAGTTCAGGGAGAGAGTCCATGCAACAAATATCTCGAGTATATTTGTAAAAGACAAGGCACAATTTATTCATGCTGCTAGTTTCAAGAAAAAATGGAAATCATTTAAAGTTTAGAGTTAAAATATATATACACAAGTGTGAGTAATGCTAATCAGGGTTAAGAAAAATCCAGCTAAATTTACCCTACTCAAATACACCTTAACTTGAATGACTACATCTAAACACAGATTTAGCAGCAATGCCTTGATGTTAGTGATGTCGTTTAACAGCAGAAGTGTATGTTTGAATGATCCATTATTCAGTGGCTTCATATTACAGATCTCTTGATTAGTTAAATCCAGTCTATTTTTATGCACCTGAAAAGTTAGCTGCAGCAGTTGTCTATAAACAATACATCATTGAGAAACAGTTATGTTTGTGAATGTAAACTGATCTTCACTGCGTGTTTGTATGTGTTTAATTCACAGATATTCAAGCCACTCAAGAATTTGCATCTAAAAATCTATTTCAGCAGTATCATCTTCTCTCTGAACTCTAGAACGGAATCAATCTATTCAGATAAAAAATAAAAAATGAATTAATGCTCTAAAATCAACATTTGACAGATTTTAAATCAGCAACAATAGAAAAGAAAAACATATGCTAAAGCACACACATCTATGATTAGTCATCCTAGAATCCTACAATTTAAAATTGCATGTGTACATGTGTTATACCTATGGAATAAAATAAAAAAAAATAAAAAACCACCAAAGACAAAAAGATTAAATGGATTGAAAAGGAAAAGAAAAGCTAATTGAACTTAATCTGGTGTTAGTAAGAGAAACCTTGATTATTTTACTTTCACAACTTCATTTATTTATTTTGTATTGTGTGTTTCTATTGGTCTTGTTCTGGATATAACACCATGTAGTGCAGTACGTCAAAATCAAAAGTCAAGTGAGTCTAAAATGTTTTGTTAAGGATCAGCCTTGTACACAAAGGTCATGGGGTCAAGGACTCACAGTTCACCTGTTTGTCAGATGTTTGGCCTTCTTACTGAGCACCATGTGGAACCAGGAGTCTTAATCCTTGAGTCTTCAGAGCTGTCAGTCTGTTCAGGAGAGCTCGGTATGACCTCAAACACCTTGAACTGCGCCAGAGTTCCTTTATTGATAACTGATCAGAATCCAGTCTCCTGGAATCCCCAACAGTTCCCACAAACACTCCTAAACCTTGTGGAAAGCCTTCACAGAAGAACTGAAGCAGTTATATCTGTGAACGGCGGGCTGACATCATATTAAGTCCTATGGATTAAGAATGTGGTGTCACTCAAGTTCATACAGTACCAGTCAAACGTTTGGACATTAAACTTTTGACTGGTACTGTATGTATATGAACAGATGAGCAAATACTTTTGGCAATATTGAATATGTTGACTACAGATACTACAGATAGGAAATCCACACATCTGTGAAAACAAGAATTTGACCTTTAATACTGAACATTTTTGCTCACTTTGTAAGGTGAAGCAGTACAGCAAACCCTGTAAACTATGTGAGAGCACCTTTAGAGTATAAAGAGAGGTATTGTTGAATAAATAAATATTTATAACTGTTGATAAATCTGCTGGGTGGTCCAAAACTATATAAGACTGTAAACACTGAAACATGACTTTTTTTTTATGAAAAGTGAAAACTACAAGTCAACAAGACTAGAAAAAAAAAAAACTTCTCAGAATTTCTGTGATAATTATTCAGAATATAAACTGAATGCATGAAAACATGGAATACCATTAAACATATACCTTAAACTTGACAACATTATACTAACATCGTAGCACAGAACACCTACTGATCTACCACATAGTACTTGAGTCAATTACAAATCTGGTGGAAAAATAACCTAATGATGAAACAATTAGTGTATTAATTAGCAGTACACTGGTGCCAAGGAATAAATCAATTATACATGCCTCAATAGACTGGTCACTGCTGAGCCTGGCTCCAGGATGTGCCCTCCCCCCAACCAGGATGCTTTCAAGGGGTAAGTCGTTTGACTCACACTTGGTCTGGCCCTTCTCCCAGGACCAGTTTGCCTTGGGAGACTGTACCAGGGGCCAACTGCCCCCGACAACATAGCTCCTTTGATCTCTAGGGCGTACAAACCCCTCCACCTCGATAAGGTGGTGATTCATGGAGGGGTGTGTAGGCATCACACACAAACCCATTCCCTGTTTGAGGCATTGTTTTGCTGTTACCTCTCCAGTGAACATGTCGTTACTTTCATTCGTACCAAAGCAGGTGAAACGGATTCATGATGGTTTATCCTTCTTACCTGGACAGACTTTTATGAAATATATGCCCTTAGTGTTTTCAGTTTTTCATTACAGTTACTGTAGTGTTTACTTTATTCCCTCAGTATTTCCTGGCTTTTACATCTGTGCCAGTTTCCCCATGCTTAGTTTAATTTTGTGTTGCTGTTTCAGTTGGTGCTTGCCACTTCCTGTTTTATTTTTAAGCCATTGCCTCTTGTGTATTGTGCTTAATTTAACTGCCTCATTGTGGTGACTGTGTGTGCCTGTGCTACTTCTCTGTCTCCACTTCATCATAACCTATACATACGAGTCTATACAAGTAGCCTCAGTTGACAGCTGTCAGCTTGTGTTGTCCTCTTGTGTTCATTTAACAGCTGACTCTCGAATGACATGTTGGTGGCGCCTTCAAACCAAATGTTTTCCATTTTTTGCTTCCGCAGCTGTCACATGGGATCCTGAGGCAGATAGTTCAGACCATTTCTTTAAAACTGTTTCAAGTGAACATGCAAAGACTTTTAGTGCATCTGCAGAGTTTAGCAACAACATTTAAACTTCTATATTATTAAATTAAAGAATAATTTGGCTTCTAAAATGTCCAGTTCTTTCAAGGAGATTTAATAATCGTGTGCATAACAAAAACTATAACTATACATTGGATAACTGCATAACAGAATTTTACATTAAATTAAGTCATTAGTACCAACATGTTAAGGGACATATTTAACTGTGAGGGAAACAAAAGAGAAGTATGAAACTTTTCAACAAATGAACTGTGACTGACCTCTACCTGACCCTCCTGTGCTCCTTGCTCTGGTCTGTCACCATGCGGTTCATTTGTTGGGACACTCTCCCAAAAACCCCTCAAACTGTAGAAAAGAATGACATAGTATACACATTTTATAGCTGGGCCTGGAAATTTTTGGTCATTAATAATTTTTACAATTTTCTCTCTGTATATTACTAATTTAAATCAAACAAGGTATAATTCAAGTGCAGACTCTTAGTTTTAATTCAAGGCTTTGAACAAAAATACATCATTACCTGTAGATAAAATGTACCGCAAGCATAGCCATTAACAGACTATCCAATTTTAATAATTTATTGAATCCTTTTCTGGCAGTGAGTGAAGCCTTGAACTGTTGGGCCTCACCAAAGAATCAGTTTCCTCTTCACTGCAGCTGTCTTCAGTTCTTTCTTGTTTGTGGCTCTTTGTGTCTTTACTTCTGCCTTCAGCAGCTTAAGATGCAGCTCAGTCAGGGTGAGGTAAGCTCACTGAGTCAGCCTCTCCAGAATACTCCAGTACCTTCAAAAAGTCCTGGGTTTCTTTTTGAAGGCGTTTTGGATCATTGTCCATCTGTACTGTGAGGCACTGACCAATCAATCTTCCTGCATTTGGGTGAAATTTAAGTATGCAAAAAAGTATTGTCAAATCACAAATAAACATCATTGACTCTACATGAGATCAAATACACTGTGTTTTAAAGAGGACATTGTACCTTTCAGATTATAAGCTCTTCTAGATTTTTCCATACATTTTCTCTCCACCATTCTGATACAGGATGAACTTTCATCTGTTTAATCTGTACTAATAATGCTGTTTTAGAGCCTTTTTTACCCCCTCCTCCCCCAAAATATAAAGTCTGACCTGGTCTTTCTGTTGTTACTGAACTAATTAGCCTGACTCACATTCAGCCCTCCTTTGATGACATGTTGGAGGTTCACAGAAAGGCTTCTAACTTGTGAACACCACACTGAACAGCCCACACTCTCTTGTAACAGTATTTGAGCGAGTTGTTCAAATATATTTGAGCCCCTGAAAATGTAATAGTTAACTGAGAACTATAAAGAAATATTGTTGTCCAATCCCTTGAATTAAATCTGAGTCTGCACTTCAGTTTCATTAGAGTGTTTTTTGCAGTGACATACAGCAAAAATCTCTGCTTACCAAACAAATTCCATATTTCTACAGGACATGTATATGCTTTAATATCAGGAGTACTGCTACATATTAAGTGTATACAGGGTTACTGTTCCAAGTACCTTGCAAGATATCCAGGTTTATAGAAGTACCATGCTGCAGCCCCAACAACATTCAGGGAAAGCAAAACACCAAATAGGGCCCAAGCAGCAGGGCATGATCCTACAGCTCCTACATGAGAATGAGATGATACATTATTCTTTCTCATTGCCATGCCACTTAGTTTTATATTTATATGACTCAGACAGGAGTCACACACCATGCAACACACAATCCCAACACATTCTGAGGTACAAATGTACAGTGCATCACAAAAGTGAGTACACCCCTCACATTTCTGCAGATATTTAAGTATACCTTTTCATGGGACAACACTGACAAAATGACACTTTGACACAATGAAAAGTAGTCTGTGTGCAGCTTATATAACAGTGTAAATTTATTCTTCCCTCAAAATAACTCAATATACAGCCATTAATGTCTAAACCAGCAGCAACAAAAGTGAGTACACCCCTTAGTGAAAGCTCCTGAAGTGTCAATATTTTGTGTGGCCACCATTATTTTCCAGAACTGCCTTAACTCTCCTGGGCATGGAGTTTACCAGAGCTTCACAGGTTGCCACTGGAATGCTTTTCCACTCCTCCATGATGACATCACGGAGCTGGCGGATATTTGAGACTTTGCGCTCCTCCACCTTTCGCTTGAGGATGCCCCAAAGATGTTCTATTGGGTTTAGGTCTGGAGACATGCTTGGACAGTCCATCACCTTTACCCTCAGCCTCTTCAATAAAGCAGTGGTTGTCTTAGAGGTGTGTTTGGGGTCGTTATCATGCTGGAACACTGCCCTGCGACCCAGTTTCTGGAGGGAGGGGATCATGCTCTGCTTCATTATTTCACAGTACATATTGGAGTTCATGTGTCCCTCAATGAAATGTCACTCCCCAACACCTGCTGCACTCATGCAGCCCCAGACCATGGCATTCCCACCACCATGCTTGACTGCAGGCATGGCACACTTATCTTTGTACTCCTCACCTGATCGCTGCCACACATGCTTGAGACCATCTGAACCAAACAAATGAATCTTGGTCTCATCAGACCATAGGACATGGTTCCAGTAATCCATGTCCATTGTTGACATGTCTTCAGCAAACTGTTTGTGGGCTTTCTTGTGTACAGACTTCAGAAGAGGCTTCCTTCTGGGGTGACAGCCATGCAGACCAATTTGATGTAGTGTGCAGCGTATGGTCTGAGCACTGACAGGCTGAACTCCCATCTCTTCAATCTCTGCAGCAATGCTGACAGCACTCCTGTGTCTATCTTTCAGAGACAGCATTTGGATAGATCGAGTTATTTTGAGGGAAGAATAAATTTACACTTTTCATCGTGTCAAAGTGTCATTTTGTCAGTGTTGTCCCATGAAAATATATACTTATATATCTGCAGAAATGTGAGGGGTGTACTCACTTTTGTGATACACTGTAAATGAGACCCACTCAATATGACCATAAAACAACTATCACAAGCTAGGACAAGTTTTAGGTGGTAGAAATGACTTGAATATTATGTGCTGCACAGTCATCCATTCATTAACTTGTCTGTTTGAAGCTGACTGTTGATTAAACCAACCACTTCTTTAAGCTAGCTTCTTCCCAAGGCTTTCTAACCACTCATTTGGACATGGCTGGGATACCTTCATAGGTAGTCTAGATGTTCAAGTTTCTATTTAAGTCCACAGAAAAGAAAATCAGAAACAAATTCAAAATATAATTCTTGACAAACTGCACAGCTAAATCCAAGCTGACCTCACCTGATGCCACATTCACATAGAGCTGAGTGTGTTTTCTTCCATATGCGTTAGATGCTTCACACTGATAGAGGCCATTCAGATCAGAGGTCCGACTCAGCAGTTTTAGCGTTGCACCCTCAACTTTGACAGCAGACTGCAGCAAAGACCGGCCCGATCTGGAAAAACATGAATGACACTCAATGTGAAATGTACAGAGAGGGCAGAAAAATGTGAGTGGTGCCCAAAATTAAAATGGATTACAGTTATTAGCTCTTTGTGTTAATCATTTTCATTGCTCACACACAGATGCATTCTTTAATTTTAACCTAAATTGAGAGTAAAGCTCACTTGACAGGCTAAATAATTATTTTGGATTTTTATCACCTTCTGTGGAGCACTGATATGAGGATTCAACAGGCTGTGATTAAACAGCAGCAGCAGGTTCTGATACCAGACAAAACTTCTCAGTTTCACCAGAGGATCCATCTAGCTCTGTCACATGATTAACACTAGCAAAAGAGTTTGCTGTCTGAAGCAAATTAAAAGAAAGAAGAACTTCACAAAACTCTTAATGTAGCTTTAGAGCTATTTAAGATAAAGAAACACTAAATGTTTAAATGCACACACACATTTACCAGGAATTCCTCACATTTAATGGATCAAGAGTGAACTACAGAGAAGCCAAGAATGTAAAAAGATTTTGTACATAACCAAATATACAGTGTAAAAAAATTGCTTTGCCATGTGAAAAAATATTCATGTTATGTATAATTCTACTGTTTTGAACACAATAATTCATTTGTTACTGACTTTAAAATAGTCTAAATGGAGCTCAAAGGCTGGAGATACTTAATGAAGTATTACAGAATCAGTTATACTATCACATTTACTCAAATTCTGTTCTTACAAGTTTGAGTGTTTCGCTTATTTCTATTTTATGCTGCTGTATTTTCAAGTTGTACTCGACTGCAGTTCTTCCAGTGGAAATGTATTCTTGCACATTACCTAATGTGTACTGATCTGAGTGCAATTAAAGGAGGCCGTCTGTCAAATAAACAAAGGCAGCAGAATTTTATAGATAGTTGAAGAAAACCTCAGAGATCCAAAATAACATGATATTCAGCATCCACATATATTGTTCCCTCTAGACCTATATGTTGTCAATACAAACAACAGCAATAAGAAACATATTTTTAAATAGCTCTATATAGCCTTATTGTCACTTTGACCTTGTAGTAATGCCACAGCTGCAGTTGAGGAAACACACTTGGAGGCTGGAATTCTCTTCACCCGATGTGCAATTTATTTACAAGTGTTGACAAGGAGGGTCAGGATGGTGATATGACCAAAAATAAAAGATACAAAAATTATAAAAACAAACTTAGAACTGTTCAAAATAAATTCAGAAATTAACTAAACCAAAGAAACCCAAAAGGCTAAGCCCATGGCTATTGGGCTCTAGCCAACACACTAGGCCTGCTATGCCACCCTCTTTCTCCCTCAGGAGCGGTAACTCTGGCTTATAAAGCCTAAGCCCCGCCCCAGAATGAACCACACAAAATTCACTAATTAAGTCTCCCAATTAGTGATTTTGTACCTATGAGCAACAAAACATTTCAGTTACCTCCTTTAAAACTCTGACACAAGATAATCAAAACACTAGTTGGTTCACTGTGTACCAAAGACTGTTTCACAAGGAAAGAAAAGAAAATTCCCCCCTCTACATTCTTACTCACCTAGTGAGCTCCAATCTCCCCTTACTATAAAAAGATTTGGAACCTTCCACATCCTGTTTGGCAGTCCCGATCTCCAAGATGGTGGCAACATGGAACAGAGCATTCAACCAACATTTGGTAATATTGACATGACTTGGTGCTTACACATGGTTTTCAAAGTGAAGTTAATCTGACTGTTTGAACAGGGTTTCTTGGAGTGTTCTGTGTTCTAATAGCTGCAGTTTTAGCATATGTAAAAGAGACTGAGCAAAAGATTAGAAGCAAGTAGCCAACAGCAAAGTTTATGTATTTACAGCATCATCAAATTAATAAAAATTAATGCATAGCTTGCTAATCCATTAATCTGGCTTTGTAGTACAGGCCTCAGGTCTCCACGTAACATTCCTATCAAATGTAGTTGAACGAGGGCCCAAATGGAGACGCAGGAAATAACTAAACATGGGCACATCTAACACAGTGACAGAGGCTTAACAAAATGGAGGGAACACTAGGGATAGCCGACTAAATAAAACACACAAAAGATATAAACAATACCAAACACTAAAGCTATGTTCACACTGCAGCATGAAGTGACCCAATTCCGATTTTTTGTGAAATCCGATTTATTTTTTGCATGGTCGTTCACATTTCCAAATGTGACTTGGATGTGATCTGTGTTTGAACTGCAAATGAACCTACAAGTGTCCCGCATACGCAGCAGAGGACGCTAATAACGTCACACGTAGTTAGCGTGTTCAGTGTTTGCGGAAGTAAGTCTGTTTTTCTTCACATAGACATATATACAGTACATAGACGCCACATTGAGCGCTGACTTGTACGTCAACATCACCGCCATATTGGATGTGGCAAAAGCGGCCAACATAGCATAAGAGACATTTTTCGAGTTTTTTGAATCATTTTACAGTCAAAACGGGATTACATGGGATTACCTTTCACAGGTAAGACTGGTGAATTGTTTTAGATCATATTTGGCCATTCTAACATTTTGAAAACAGAATTATTTTTTGTGCCCATTAGTTTCCCCAGTGTATATTAGTGCATATTTGAATGTGTGAATGAAATGCATTAACTTAAATAACTTTGTAGAAAGGCACTTTATGAAGTTCAGTCCATTCACTTGTATTAGTCTACAGTACAGATCTGCCACATCCAATATGGCAACAGGCCGCCCCGCTCAATACGGCGTCTATGTATATATGTCTATGTTTTGTCCCACTTCTGTGTAGCAGGACGCAGAATAGTGACATTTGTCGAGTATCAATGACGTGCAGGTCAGATGAATGCAAATAAGTATCAGATTTAGGACCACATATCCAGGTGGCCTAGGTCACATTTGGAAAAAAATCGGATCTGTTTTGTTCAGACTGTCATTAAAAGTTCAGATACAGGGCGCATAAGGGCAAAAAAAAAAAAGAAAAAGGATTTGGGTCACTTCAGGCTGCAGTGTGAACTTAGTTTAAGAGAACCCAGTCTACCAAAGTAGTAAAATACAACAAGAAGGACCCTAAGAGACTACAGAACCATGAACAGACTAAGAATTAT
>JAMQGT020005882.1:0-15526 GCA_024447675.2 Pterophyllum scalare
TGTGTGTGTGCGCGCTTCCTCTTTCCGCTAATTAAAACAGGAGGTGCATGTGTGGCTATATAAAGCCCTTTTCTTTCCATTAATATAGCAGAGTGTGTGCATGTGTTGTGTGTGTGTGTATTTATAAAAGGGGGGGTTCTTTGCCATTAAATGTGTGCGCATGAGACGGCGAGAGAAAGAGATAGAGAGTGCGGGGGTGTGTGTAGGAGGTGTTCTGTTCACAATTAATCACAGTAGTGAATCTCCCTCCCCTTGTCGTATAATATAGATGTCATCCACAGCAGTAGCTCCACACTGCAGCTACAGCATGAGGAGTTCTACCATTATTATTTATTTCATCTGGCGTTCAATTAAATGTTCCAGAGGCTGTTTTCAAGCAGCATTACACGCTAGTTTACTTATAGTGATAGGCAGTGCACTGAAAGCTTTACAACAGAGATAATAGGGCTCACTGATAGACTAACAATGGGCCAGGACCTTTGCTACAGGTCACCCACCAACACACGCCAAGCCTGAATGATGCTGTCAGTAGTTTTTTGGCTATTCAGGAAATGAAGTGAGAGCATCAAAGTTCTGCTTAAGGACCGAGAAAACCTTTTGTACCTATTGTAGGAATGCAAATGACTGACAATGCAGTATTCACATCACCTGGCTCTAATTGTATATTATGGTTTCAAATTGTGGGGTTTGCTCTGTATAGAGTAGCTGTGGTTTGAGACATGGATGTAATATCAGCAGGACAGAGAGCACAAAATGGCTTTTAAAGAGCAGACATTGCCATTTTGTACAGAAGTAGTGGCCCGACAGCTGAAAAAGAGGTTAGAAAAGCGACACTGAGCTAGTGACAAAAGGCAATAAATTGTGTGATTAAGTCACATAATATAGCTGACCATTTGCAAATGCACACAGCAAGGATAGTGGACATACTAGGCAAAGGACTTGGAATATGGAGCTGCCAGGCAGGAAAGGAGGAAGACCACAGAGGCGGTTCATGGATGTAGTGAAGGAGGACATGCAGAGGGTTGGTGTGACAGAGGAGGATGCCAGGGATAGGGTGAGATGGAGGCAGATGATCTGCCGTGGCAGCCCCTAAAGGGAGGAGCTGAAAGAAGAAAAATGTAACTGACCGTTCAAGTTGAGACTGTAACTTTCTGGAAAACAAACGCCTCATATCACAACTGCTTTGTTTTATATCATCACTACACACACTGATAAAAATTCTTAACTAGAAATTTAAAACCAGATTATGTAAGACTACTTTAAACACAGCGGTGAACCATGTTGGTTTTTGACAGTAAGGTAACATTTTCAAATGAACGTATTCACAGAAAATTAAAGGGGATCCTTACGCCGGATGTTTATCTTGGAAACATTAGTGACAAGCAGTGACCTTCCCCTGACACGGATCGGCAAGACAGCAGAGTTTTGCTTCATTATGAACAGACCTATGTTTGTGACATGGGGGGTGCCCATCAACCCACTGCACCCATAGTGTCACAGCTGTGCTAATCGAACACAAAGGTAAGTAAAACACAACTGGGGTCACTGAAATGTAAACCAAGGTAAATATAGTTTGAAAAATCATTTTAGTTAACTGAAATAAATAAATAATTAAACTAAATGAAATAGTAATGCGTACTGAGAAAATTCAATGAAAGAAAAATAGGGGGAAAAAAGAAAGTGTTTAGTTTTTGATCGCTTTTGGCAACACAACCTTTTGATTTGAAGGACACGTTTATTGAGAATTAGAACGTCTACATGATTGTGTGTCTGCTGCTCTCACAAAGGGCTGTGTTTGTGTTGTAATACATAGTAAACTTTTTTCCTCTGACAAATACCCTCAGATTCCAACTGAGGAAACTAAAAGTAACACTGAAAACAACAAAAACTAAAAAAAAAAAAACAAGAAAAAAAAAACTGAAATGAGCAAACTTACTTTGGAAATACCAAACATTCCTGGGACACAACAATATTAAGGACCAAGTGTTTAACGTTATGGTTGTAAGTGGGGGAGGTGTATTTAATTGTATTTTATCTATATAACACTAATTCACTACAGTTAAGTTTCCAGCCTCCATATTTCTCTGAAACAGCCAAATTTGACCCATTGTGTTCAGACCCTGTTTTAGCCACGCGAGCTTAAACGCTGAGCTCCATAATAAGCCAGCAGAGGAGTTATTTCCATTTCTGCTGAATGCTAAGAGCTTGTCATTTATCAGACTTTGTAAAAAAAACAATGCTTCTTTGACTCCACCCACACAGGTCTTTAGTTTGGCATCAAATACACCTCTTCTTTCTGAGCATACACAACTGTACTTTTTGGACTTTCTTTGTTTTTACACATATTGCAGAGGGTGAGGAGGTAAAAAAAAAAAAGTGGCACAGAGGGAAAGAGAGATGAGATGGAGAAAAGTACAGAATAAAGCAAAACAAATGACAAGACTTTGACAGTTGTAGGTGTTGACTTGTAATTTGTATTTTTACTGGGAACTGGGAGGACACGTTATAGCGGACATGTTTTTGTATGAGTATGGGGGAGTAACTGTGTGTGAAATATAGTTTTAAAAGTTTTTTTTTTATTTAAAAAGCAAAACAAAAAGGAAAACTGAACAAGAAGCACTCCAAGAGCACACACCTTACTTTAGGGCAGCATTACTTTGATTACACAAACATTATGTAGGAGTAGGTGATGGAAAATAGGTATTTATTTTTTATGTAACTGGACATGAATAATCTGGGTTTATTATATGATGGTTGGCAGCTCATCATTCTCTTTCTCTTCACAATCCTTTCTTTAAAGATTTAAAAGCACTTTGGGGTCAACTTGAAAGAAAGGCAGATGTGAAATTTAAGAGTGAGGTCAGAGGTCAAATGTGATGTGATATTTGGATGCAAACTATAAAGTGATGTTTAGAATCATATACCAGGATCATTTCCTAAATGTTGTAAGAGGGACACAAACCCGAGCCCCTGCAGTATCCTTGGACGTATGACTTGCCAGCCAGTTGAGTTATAGAAATGTATTTTCCTCTGGATACTATTTATTTTGAACAAAAGCACTTTTAGTCGACATCTTTCTTATTCCCCTCTTCACTGGTTGCATCTCAGTGCAGGATAAATTCCACCGCTGCCAGTCTTATTGTGCAGTTTGGTGACAGAGTGTACTCGTTCTCAGTCACGCGCTGATCCATCTTCAACCAGCAGAGGCCTAATCAGTGAGAATAATTAAAAACACCTGCGTGGGAGTGTAGGACCTTAAAGCACGCACTGCAAATCGAAGCCAATAAACGCTGAGCCCTAACACAGAGGATGAGTGTGTAACAATGAAGCACGATAATAAGATCGCTGACACACCAAGTGCCCAGTTGTGTAGTGGCACAGTGAAATAACCCTTCACCTGCTGAAGTTGTGGTTACTATTGCCACACTGCTGAAATCGTTTTCAGAGAAGAGCCGTTAGAAAAGGGGTAAGAGTAAGCTGGGAAACTTAATGTTTGGTACATCTGATGGTGTACCAGGTGGAGAAAAACAGGGGATTCAGTGGAAGGTTGCTGGTTTACTGGTTAAGTTTTAAGTACTTTAAAAAGAAGTTAATAACAACCATCTGTTATTCTTGCGTCTAAAATGGCATGAGAGTGTTTTTTTCTGGTATCAGCTCATCAACGGTAGAAAACTTCAGGTAATTTTAGTGGCACAGCTTCTTAAGATGGATGAGTCTGGGTTGTACTAATACAGATTGAAGCGTTTAGCTTGGCTAGCTGGCTCCAGGATGTGATCCATCAGAAAACAAGGCTAATGTTTTCAGCTAACCCACTCTTGGTGCAATTATATGGTCCACTGGCATTGATCATAGCTCCTCTTCTTCAATCTATTCTGCTCTCTCCCTCTCTCCCCCTTTAATGGCCAAGTCAGTGTTAAATGTTTGATAAATGAGTTTTGAGAGCACTTTGCCATGGATTTATTAAAATTCTATAAAACCTCATTTTTTGTGGGTATGAAAGAAAGATGGACTTATTACATGATATATGTGTGTGTGTGAATACCAAATACTTTTGTCAGAAGCAAACTTAGCTGCGTTAGTGGGGTTTTTGGCCTTTAAAGTAGGAGAACCATTTAACAGAGCAATGGATAAACAGCATAAAATATGGTTTGTCTTGCTAATATCTGCTTATTTTTAGATGCCAAGCAACAGTTAAATTCATTTAAAGTCATGTTTAGCCATTCAACAAACATTGTCATGCTGACTCTATTTATTTGTATTTTTTAAGTTGTATTTTCAGGTCATGTAGCTTCTTAACTCCTAGCCAAGCATTTGGCTCATCACCAGCTAGCCGCTAACTATTTTAGCTGCTGTTTGGTGTGGAACAGATAGCAAATGGCAGCATACTGCTAATCACAATGACTAAAAACAGCTGGAACTGATGTTTGGAATCAATACTTTGTAAGTGGCAAGACTAAAATAAAAAAACATCTGCTTTAAAGTTACAATAGTAGCTTTGTAGCGTTTTTAGGTATGCAAGCTGCAATTATTAACAAAAAATCTAAGCAAGGATGTGAATGGATGCAAATTTTCACCCTGCAACAGAGACCAGTATCTACATGAATTCAAATCATTAGAACACTGAGAATAAATTTTCTTGACATTGTGTCGTGAATGCCTGTCATCTGAAGCCCCGTTTACATGCGAACGAAAAGGAATGTGTTCCAACGGAAACATTTAAAAACCGATAACCGTGCACATGGAACCTCAAGAGACATTGAAAACACTATAGATCCCATGCTAGGTCACAAGTTGGCGATGTGTGTATAGAAGTTGCAACCACAGTGTGCCAGTATCTCCCATTTTCAAAAAGTAGCGTTTTAGGCATTTACACGGAAACAGAGTGATTTGAAGACGTTCCACTCTGGAACCCTTTTTCAAATTGTGCTGTTTTCAGGGACTCAAAATGCTGTTTTGCTAAAATGCAACAAGACCTGAAAACGTTCGTGTGTAAATGGGGCCTGAGAGTTCCCAGAGAATATGGCTGCTCCTGACCCTGCCAGCATTCAGAAATGGAGAACTAGCTTGACTCATCAGGAGGTGATTAATTCACATTTTATTTTACAGAGTGACAGGAAAAACAAAAGAGAGAGCTTGGAGAAAAGCTGTACTTTGCAATATAGTACTTCTCCCATTATGCTCTGCCTGACTTGTTGTGTTTGTGTGGTTCCAAAGAATGGGTGCTGCCAGCAGGGAAGCTGCAGAGTGCCCTCTGGTAGACAAACTCGCCAATGTGAACACTCATAACTTGGTTGAAGGGTGTTTGCCCCCTCTTTGCTTTACTTTTAAAATTTTCACTTATTGGCCATCATTCAAATGCCAAATATCTTATAGATTGGCAAATAGCTAATATCAGCTGATAAATCAGTCGGACTCTAATTAACCTGTTTGTGCGTGTAGGTATCATTCACCACTTTGGCTCAGTTGGACAGTTGGTAACAACAAGAGAAAAAACCATCCTCTCATACTCCTTAGTTTGAACTTAAAATGACCCTCTTTTAAAGTGAGGAACAGTTACAGCCAGAATTTCCTTGTCTAAACATTACATAGGGCACACAGAAGGACTAAACGCACACACAACACTCACATATATCCAACACATGAACATGCTAGTGGAAGGCCAATTAGCGCTGTGTGAAAACGTGAGGCTTATTTGAAGCAATGTTTCAATGACGACATTTAATTGGACGGTAAATCAACTCCTTATCAGCCTCTCTGCAGCTTGGTGAGAGATGGAGGGAGAGAGAGAGAGGAGGAAGGGGAGATTGCTGAGAGAAAAGGGCACTGAGAGAAAGGGGAAGGGGTAGAGAGTGAGCTAAAGAAAAGCAAATAAAACAAGAGATGAGAGACGCATGATGAAGGAGGAAAAGGTAAAACTGGTGCATGAGTGTGAGCGTATGTATGTATGTGTACAGCAGTGTAATGTAGCCTTACTAGGCTCCAAAGTGACAGCGGAAACTCTGGGACATTGCAGTGGTCCCAGCTAAGAGGCAGTTTGTGTGGTAGCACCATGATGGATGTCCATTGTGGAAGTTCAAATCAGCAGAATAACAATGTGGTCAGCTGGTTTATTCTTCTCATTTAAAGGTTTCACGGACATTAGAGCTGAGCAATATATCAAGTTTTTAAGAAATATCGATATATATTTTCATACGTGATATAAGATGAGACAATATCGTTTATATCAATATAGTCGCATTACAATCATACTTGTACATCCACCAGTTCACCTTTCTCTTCTCCCAGTTTGCCTCTGCACAACTTCACACTGCCCCGCCTCTCTCCTTCACCGCTTCACCCGTAAATCATGCAGGAAGCGACAGCATGGCAGTGTTGCCAACTTAGCAACTGTGTAGCTAGATCTAGCAGCTTTTCAGACCCCGCTGGTGACTCCCCCCCCCCTATAAGCGTCTCACTACAAATGTAGTGACTTTTCCTGGTGATGTCAGCAACTTTTGGAGAGTCTTAGAAACCTGAAACCCTCCACTGTCGCTGTGTTTTGGATACATACAGCCTTTGTACTGTGTCCGTTCGTATGCTTTGACATCGCCTGGACCCCCAAGAGTCCCTGGCCATACCACAACTAGATAGCAGAAGGTGGTTTGTACCGTAAGTCGCGTGACCTTAATAGTGGAAGTGGGTCTTTTTTGTGTGCTTGCAGACGCCGCATTGAGCGGGTGGGCCTGTTGCTGTGATACGTCAGCGCATATGTCTGTGGATTTCCTGTCTAGAGCCCTGCTGACTGAAGGATGGAAGTTTTTTTCATTCAGTCTGTTTACATGTTTTGTTATTGGCACAGAGTACTAGATGTACAGGAGTACACACAGGAGGAAGCGCTTTCCAGTGAGGCAGACTTCACCAGACTCGCTTTTTAAAGAATAAGTCAGCCTTTTGCTGTTTTGCTCTGTATCTTTTCTTAATAGCACAGGTGTGAGTCTTTTTTTATAGAGGAAAAAAGCATTAATTTATTTGAGGAGCATTATTATTTAAATATACCAAAAGTTTATTTTTGAGCAATTTCTCATGTACATCTACAGCTGAATGTTAATAACAGTGCCTGTGTGATGTTTGGGACATGTAGCTTTGACTCAGAAGTGCCTTTTTGTTTATACCTTTTGAGAAGAAAAAATATTGAGATATATATCGTATATCGCCATTCAGCTAAAAAATATAGAGATATTACTTTTGGTCCATATTGCCCAGCCCTAACGGACAGCATCACGTACACCGAATGCAGCACTCATCAACATTAGAAACTGCATTGGTGCTTTTACAGCATCAAAATTTCTGCAGCAAATTCTTTTATTAGTATGAATCCCAAAACATCAACTTATAGTTACCATCTCGTTTTAGGATTAGTGAATGGAGCTAGTTTTAATGAAGTGAAATCTGAGTACTGATTCTGAATTAAGTTGAGCTTTCATCATTTTCAGAAATTATTTAAATTACAGTACTGTGCAAGAGTCTTGAGCCACCCCCTATTTTTTTCATATTTTGTTGGGAAAAACTGGAAATAGGTGCAGCACTTTATTGAAATGTGTGCAAATTTACATGGAACTACAGTATAATTCTGACATGGCTTTCGGATACTGTTTATCTGCTGCATTTAGTTGTTTTTTTGACCTGCCACTACTTCTTTTGTCCACCACGTGTCCAGTTTCCTCAGATTTCTTAAGGACACAGTTCACATCATGCCGAAACACACCAAATTTTCAGCTGTGTGCACTTTAAGAATCACTTTGGTGGTGCAAAAATACAATTCTATCCTGTCAAACTGTGTTATCGTTGGCATGTTCAACTAAAGAAACTGGAACAAATGATGTTTTCGCACAAGGTTGCTAGTAGCGAATTGTTACCATTTAAAATAGTTTTCCTGCTAAGTCGTCTGTTACATGCAGACATGACATTGATTCATCTCTTGAGTTAGGTGCCTTTTTATGCTTGAATGATTCATAGGTCCGTGTTAAGTGGCTTAACAAACATCAACAAAAACAATCCTCTAAAAATAAAAATGGTCAGGTACAAGGACCGGAGTGAAAATGAATGAAGAAGCAGCCGTTTAGAAAGCCTGGAAAAAGCACTGCTCAAGACCACTTATAAAATTAAAAGAAAGCAAAATGTAAAAATATGAAAGGTGGCCCAAGACTTTTGCATCATTGCAAGAACCCAGAAATCCTGAAGTTTTATCAGCAGCTGCCAGGGGTCTAATCAGTGCATACTAACGAGAAGCATGGTATTTAACAATTAAACATTGGACCTATAATGCACTGAAAATAATTTAATAAATAAGTGTGAATTGAACTTAATATCTTGAGAAAAAACAAAGGCAGGGATGAATTTGACTGATAGCATTACTGTTATTATTTCTCTTATTAAGAATCCTCTATTGATGTGGTGATAATATCGTTATCATAATCCTTTCACACAGTCCAGAGACATGCCACTTGGATTAATTGGTGGTTCTGAATTGGCTGTAGGTATGAATGTGCGCATGAGTCTCTGCGTTAGCCACATGATAGACTGGTGTAGGCTGCCTCTTGACCCATAACAGCTGAGATAGATCCAGCCACCCATTTGTTCATAAGTAGATGGATGGATGTTTAAATCTGATATGGCGATAGCACTAGCAGTTTCCAAATTAATCAAGTTTAATATTTGTTAAACTAGCTTTTCACAACATGTGCTCCTTAGCCAGAACATGCTAACTTTAACTCCTTAACAGTGAGCTGGACACTTAGTGTTGAAATACTAATGGCTTGATAAGATTTATTAGTATCTGAGCTTAACAAACAGGTGCAATTGGTGTATAATTTATAGGCATTTAATGCTGGCTATAGCTTGCATTAAATAATTCATTATTGTATATTAGGACAGGCACCAATATAACAATTTCTAAGAGAAAAACTCACAAATTTATACAATGAAGACTTGGAAACTATTATTTTATTTGGTTGAAGTCCCAATTTATGCTAAAGTAAGTATTTTAAGCCTCATTAGGACAGAAGTCGGATACTTCATATGTCTGGTAGTTAAACTTTTGAAATGAAAAAGAGCCGGCTGCCGAGGTCTACGCAGAGACTCAGACTTTGAGTCTAATCAGAGACTTCGGATTTTTCAATGACGCAGTGGGTAAAGACACAGTTTTGGGAAAGTTTAATGGGGTGATTGAATGTTTCAGTGAGAAAGCCAGAAACAAAGCATTATATTAGACTATTGAAGTTTTAGTTTTCCCTTATTTAAATCAGCTCCCTGCCTCTCCTGCACTGGCTTATTTTTATTTAGAATTTGTGTTCATCTTATTTTTTTCATATATTTGTGTATGCATTATGTACACCAATCTGCCACAACATTAAAACCAAGCAATATGAAAACTCTCAGAAAATATCCAAGTCCTTCTCTCAGAAATTTATAACTTGACTCAAACTACATCTTTTTTTTTTTTTGAATGACTAACATGCTGCTGTACATATTTAATTGTTGGACAATCAAACAATATTTATATTATATTATACTGTTAATTTAAAAAAAATTTCTCTTAATTGTGAATGTCTGCATTGGCCTCTAAATGCTTGTATTGTTCATGCTCTGCTTTTGAGTAACACCCCCTGCTGGCTTGAAAAGTGGTTGTAATAATTTACAATGGCAGCTTAAATTGATACGGGTTGCACTGGCTTGAAATCCTGACAGTTGTAATGAAGAAAAAGCATTCATAGAAACTTTAAGCCATTTTTTTTATAGTAAAATTCCTTTTGTCCATCTGTACACTCAGTGTGTTCCCTGCAATTACAGCGTTACCAGGATATAGCCTCAAGGAGGCTGATAGCACAACACGAGACAGTAATGGATATAATACTGGGATGGTGGAAACCACTTCAGCAACAGGACAGCACATTTTGTGCAGCCTATAAAAATATCTGTTTTTATGAGAATGCCAGAGAAGTACAACACCCAGAAAATACCCTGTTTTCTTACATGAGAGGTGAAGTCGGTGTAAATGCGTAAAGAGGGCACACCATGTGAAAAACCTACTTGTATGTACTCACCAATCCTCCGATTATTAGGCAGGCTGACTCATACATAAACATGTACATGTATCAGTGAATCACACACGCACAACTGTTGACCAACCACCACACACACACACACACACACACACACACACACACACAAGCAGTCTCCTCTGAGGGCAGTGCTTGTGATCTATCTAGCATGCTGGTAATCCCAGTGATGGCGGTCACTCCAGCTCTGTAAACAGCTGAAATATGGATGATAAAAGGAGCAGATGAAACTGAATAAACGAGAAGCCTGTGGACCAAAAAAAGAAAATCCTTGAAGATTTTCCAAACCCTGTTGGACCTCAGCCTGAACCGTACACGACTCAGAAGTTCAATCGCGCTGACTGGATGATAGACAGCTTTCATTTGATTTTGGCATTTTTCATGACAGCAGTGCAACAGTTTTCTCCTCTGTGGCATATTTTGGCCTCGTAGAGCTGCGTTAAGGGATGGAGCGAGATACTTTGTGTAATTTAGCCAATGAAGTAAACCCCTTTCTCATCTTTCTGAGAAAATATCCTGAGAAAACAGTTCTAAAATAAAGCAGAAATATGCGGTGATGTGTTAATAGCCCTCAGAGGACAGCGCAGGAGAACATGTTTACATTAATCAGGCTCCGGATTTGATTCTGTTTGACTCCGGCTTTCTTTTTCTCTCCTCGTTATCCTTTCTTCTTTTCTCTCTTTCATCTTCCGTTTCTGCCAATCTCCAAGTCAAATGATACTGTCTCTGTTATTGTAAATATGAATAGACTGTGTGTGTTTTGGGGTGTTTTTTTATTAATTCATAATTTGTCTTCCCACATGCATACACTGAGTCATTCATCTTGCTCACACACACACACACACACACACACACACCGATGCAGAGAGAGGAGCCTGTTTGTTCAGTCTTAAACACATTACTGTAATTACCACTTAATGATTTTTAATTCCAGTATAAAAGAAACGAGACACTCTGGTGGATTTGAAACATGAAAAGACACAGGCATATGAAAAGAAAATCATTTGAATGGAATCACATTAAATGTGTTTGTTGTGTAATTTTATAGGTGACTGCTTGTGGAGTGTAAATGGGCTCCTCGCTAATGTGACAAATTAATATAATAAGCAGCCATTCCGCAAATCAGAATAAAGTATTGGGCCATAATTCATGTTATATTTGGGTTAAAACCAAGGTTTTTTTTATGATGCTGACACTATTCAGCATTTATAGAATGTTGATATTTGAGATTAACGTAATCATCATCACTGAGACTTAGGCTGAGTGTGGTACCCTCAGAGTTCAAAGTGTAAAACCTAAAGAGAAGCAGAACTGAACAACCTGACAAAACTTATGTCACCTTTGTAGCTCAGTTCCAGGGGCTTTTCCAGGATTTTTAAAAATGGGTGGACCAAGACCCAGTCAGGGGCGTCCATGGGAAATTGGAAAGTTTTATCTGAAGGAAGTACACGCTAGGGCTTGGCAATATGGACCAAAAATAATATCTCTATATTTTTTAGCTGAATGTCGATATACGATATGTATCTCGATATTTTTTCTTCCCAAAAGGTATAAAGAAAAAGGCACTTCTGAGTCAAAGCTACATGTCCCAGATGTCACACAGGCACTGTTATTAACATTCAGCTGTAGGTGTACATGAGAAATTGCTCAAAAATAAACTTTTGGTATCTTTTATTAAAATAACCTCCATAACAAAGACTCACAGCTGTGCTATTAAAATGTAAACAGAAAACATACATTCTTTAAAAAGCCAGTCTCCAGTGAAGTAGAATTCAACAAAGTGCTTCCTCCTGTGTGTACTCCTGTACATCTAGTACTCTGTGCAAATAACAAAACATGTAAACTGACTGAATATATGCGCTGACGTACCACAGCAACGGGCCCACCCGCTCAATGCTGCCTATTGGCTGCATCATGGCTGCATCACGCAGACACAAAAAAGACCCACTTCCGCTATTAAGGTCATGTGACTTACGGTACAAACCAACAGCCAGGTAGCATCTTTCGGGGTCCGGGCGATGCTAAAGCATACGAGCGGACGCAGTATGAAGGCTGTATGTACACAGAACACTGACAGCGGAGGGTTTCAGGTTTCCAAAAGTCGCCGACGTCACCAGAAAAAGTTGCTAAATTTGTTGCTAGTCGCTTTTTGGAAAAAAAAAGTCACCAGCGGGGTCTGAAAAGCCCCTAAATCTAGCAATAAAGTCGTTAAGTTGACAACACTGACATGCTGTCGCTTCCTGCATGATTTACGGGTGAAGCGGAGAGAGGCGGGGCAGTGTGAAGTTGTGCAGAGGCAAACTGGGACAAGAGAAAGGTGAACTGGCGGATCTACAAGTATGATTGTAGCGCGACCTAGACTATATCAATATAAACAATATTGCCTCATCTTATATCGTCTGAAAATATATTGATATTTCTTAAAAACTCGGTATATCTCCCAGCCCTAGTACACGCCCCAATACCTCCACAAACATGTGTTAGGCGACACACTGTACTGAAGCAGAAGATTTTATAGTCTTCTGCTTCTGTAGTCCATTTGCTTCAAGGTTGTTGGTTATGTCCATCTCTTATGTACAGTCTTGTATTTTTCCTGTACTGCTTGTTAAGCAAAAATGAACCAGCCGTATGAGTTCTTGTGATTTTTAGCATTCATTCAAAATAGAGTATAAACCAGCATTAAATCCACTGGGTAATGTGAAGAGAGCAATCATAAGGAATAATAGAGGGATAAGTGGTTGGAAAAATTTAATCCATGAGTATGTGGTAGCAGTGGAAACACAAGAGTGCAGAGATTTCCCCTAATACATCAGAAAGTGGAGAGGTGTGTGTGTGTGTATGTGTTTTGGCAGTTTTTCATTATAACATACACCATTCAAGGCTGAGTTCCAGTTGGAACTAATTAATAATGCTCATTGTCAGCTTTCTTCTTGTGTGTGTGTGTGTGTGTGTGTGTGTAGAGAGAGAGACAGTGTAAAGTCCTTACATCTGATGGTGCAGTGACCTGAACTGCCCATCAGTCTGTGTGACTTCATGTTTCTTCCTCTCGGTTCATTTGGGACGAACAGACAAGTGTTATTTTTGCACCTTGCAGATGGCGTGAATGGTTTTCAGTGAAATGTCAGGAAGCGGTTAATGTAATATATGCTGGAAAATGTATCTGTTCTAAAGAAGAATGTCTGAAGCGCTCTTCAAGAAGGAGGAGTATTCTGTAGGCACAAGGTGACAGACTTTTTTTTGGCCGGATTGTAACTGAATTAAAAAACAAGTCTTTGCTTGCAGTATAATCATAGTAGATTTATAATTTAGGTTTGAAATGGACGTTTTTGTAATAGATTGGCAAAGTGATCCTTATACTGTGCATTAGTTTTCAAGCATACATGCTGAATATTTTTAATCTTCTAACGTATTTTACTTTACTATTGGATATTTATGCTAGTGAACCAAAATATGTTACATTTTTGGACTTTTGGTGACACAGAATGCAGCATTTTGATGACCTCTGATAGGCTAAAAAAATCAATAAATTAAGACAGCATTTATAATAGTAATGGACAATGATGTTTTAGTAACTGTGTGTATAAATGTGACTGTGTGTATGCTTCTGTATCCACATGTATCTTTGTGATTGATGCAGGTATTTTGGGTATGTGTGTGTGTGTGTGTGTGTGTGTGTGTGTGTACGTCTATCTATCTGAGCAGCTATTTCAGAGAGAGGATTTCTGCCTCAGTAATTACCTCAGCTATATTTTCCCCCTGAATCTCTCTCTCTCATTTTTCTTGGTATCTATTTTCTCTCTGAATTTTGTCCTTCCTCCTCCTGCAGACACACTCTGTGGCACTCACTCATCTTTCGCTTCTCTTTTATGCTCTCTCCATCTCTCAGTCCTTGACATTAACCGTGATCTCACAATAAGATCAATTATGGAAACACACACACGCGCACATTTACAAGTACGTCACCTGTCCGTTAAAATCCATTAAAGCCTGTCTCCATTCAGTGGACTCAGAATAGACTTCCCTTAAATGATTAAATGGTATATTTATGATAATACAAAGAATATGCCATCTGGTTTCGGGGCCCCATAATGCAAACAGGAAACAAACACCAAACCCTGGCAGTGCCACCGCTGCACTTCAGTGAGCAACAGTGATGGACAGGGATGACTAAAGTGATGAAAGGATCTCTCCTTTCAGATGTATAGAGGGATGGATAGAGACAGACATAAACAGACCCAGTGAGCCTGAAATCATATGAGTGTTTCCATTTTTGTCTGTCAGCTGTGTTTTAGTCCGATGTAGAAAATCACATTTAAATGGATGCACTTGTTTGCATCCATCAAATAGGACAAGTGTGACAGTGTCAGGGACCTAACACAAGGAAGCATGTTTTGTTGCATAAGGGCTACACCTTCACCCTGCTTTGGTACTGAATGTGTCCGTTTCACTGCCTTACTTTGCGCTTTGAGCTGCTGCACATGTGTTTCATTGTGCATTTTAATAGCCTCGTTTAGGCAAGTAGCTTTAAATTTTGTGATATGTGGCATTGGGTATTGGGTCCCTGTTTTGGTAAATTTCATTGTTACAGCAGGTCATTTATAAACAAAAAATGTAACAAATGGTTTAAATAAGTAGAATTTCTTTATAGCTCAATAAAATCTAATCTAACAACAAATATCTTAGTAAGGGACAAAACTAATCTGAAATCAAAATAAAGACAAAAATGAGAATATCGAGTACTAATATCTAACACAGTAAAAATATTTCGTAATCAATTTCGCAAAGACTTTAAAATACGTTGCTAAATGTTGTGCGTCATAGCCTCGCCGCTGTCGCCCAGTCTTTTTTTCTTGTGTTTCGTTCATGTGATTGTGCAGTATGTATATCCCTGTCCCTGACTTCTTGTTAGGCTTCATATTTCTTTGTGTTAGTTTTGTCTCTTGGTCATATCCAGTTTTATTGTGAAGGCTAGTTTTCTGTGCTGTCTCGTTTCGATTTTATGCTGCGTTCCATCTGAGTTGGAAGTCCTGACTTCTGAGTCAGAGTTTTCAGCTGAAATCCTCACTTGGAGAAGTCACACCAGCTCCGACTTTGCAGACTGTGGTGGCAACAGTCTGCGTAAACAGTGATAAAAATGCAGAACTTGTGATCTGTGTCTTGTGACTCACTAAATAAGCAATACACAGCACACTGACCAGGCTCTGTGTGTAAATGTGCTGCAGGGTTTGTATTGATGACTGAATTTTACTTTCACTGGAGCAAAGTAAAGCCTGTTTTTCACAGTCAACTCGGGAGTGACGTCACTCCCGGTGCCGAGGTAGAAGGAACACCCCTTTACTGTACTTTGTGCCTTTTCCTCGTTTGTGATAGTTTGCATGTCCCTCATTAAGCAATACGTAACTGAACGAAGTACATTAGACATAACAGTC
>JAMQGT020005884.1:0-18489 GCA_024447675.2 Pterophyllum scalare
GTTTTGCTAAGTGTAACCCTCTTCGTTCAGTTACGTATTGCTTGACTACTCTAGCATTGCTTTTGTTGTGACATTCTGTTGGTCAAATTTGACGCAGCGCTGATATAAAAGTAGGCCAGGCTGCTCAACTTTAAAATACAAGGTTTTGCTCTGGATGGGATTTCAATTACAGGAGGAGCAGCCAACATAATTGTGGCTGAAGTCTAGGTTAGAAAAGTACCTTTCCACTCAGGATGGGATGGGATTAAAAACACTGACCAGCCATGGTCAGTGTCCTCTGTAATTTACTCATCTCTTCTTCCTTTTCCTCATCTTGCCATAGCTGGACACTGTCTGGCCAGAAAGATGTTTACATCTTGGAGAGAAGACGAAGGCGCTCACAGGGAGCAGCCTTATTTAACAGAGTAAGTGTCAAGCAACATGAATCCACCCTCGTCTGTCACCTTTCACCCTGCTGTCCATCTTTGAGGTCTGTTCAATAAATTTAAAATAAAAAGTAAAAAAAGAAGAAAAAAAAAGAAACCAGTTACATTCTGCTGTTATTTTAGCAGTGATTCTAAGTTTGTAACAATAACAATAAATGATGCATCTGTACAAGTGACAACTAAGACTTCAGGCAAGGAAAATGTTGCTGTTTTGGTATAAATCTTTAAACATAGAGATGCATCCTTGTAAAAATAAAGCTTTCACAAATAGTTCTTTTGTAAAATTCATGAAGCTGAAATGGTTACATGATTTTATTGATTTGTTAATTTCATGGGCACTAATTATGTAATATTTGAATTAAAATATCCTTAAGTTTTGGACTGTTGGGTGGATAAAACAAGTAATAAAGATATAACCAGGGGCTGCAGAAAATTATAAATGTATTTCACTATATTCTTATAACATTATATATATATATATATATATATATATATATATATATATATATATATATATATATATATATATATATATATATATATTATATATATCACTGTGTGGAGTTTGCATGTTCTCCCCGCTGTCTGCGTGGGTTTCCTCCGGGTACTCCGGTTTCCTCCCACAGTCCAAAGACATGCAGTTACTGGGGTTAGGCTAATTGGCCATTCTAAATTGCCCATAGGTGTGAAGGTGAGTGAGTGAGGTTGTCTGTATCTCTGTGTTAGCTCTGCGACTGGCTGGCGACCTGTTCAGAGTGAACCCTGCCTCTCGCCCTATGTCAGCTGACACGGATAAGCGGAAGTGGATGGATGGATGGATATATTCTTATATTTTTTTCTTCTTTCGTTTATCCTTTTTATAAATAGAAAAGCTAAAGTTAGTAAAGGAATTAATTACATTAAATGCCCAATTTAACCCTCAAGCAGCTATTTTAATGACTCATATGGCCAACTAGGGTCACGAATGACCCTGTTAATCATTTGTAATGGCACTGTTAGTGTTATTTAAATACAGTTTTTAAGCATTTTTATGCAAAGAACTTAACCCCTTATCTCCATCAGTTAAACTGTTTTCATCTGGCTACTGTAGGTCTGTTAGCCACAGTTCATTATAAAACATGTAGTGATTTAAAGTGGAAAATAATAATAAAATCAAAGACTGTATTGGGTTTTTTTAACAAACGCATACTTCCCACAACTTTCCATTATTTCTGCCACACCAATGGGCCAGTTTCATTAAAAAGCTATGAAAAGTTGTAGGAGAAGCAGATTGGTAGGAAATGGCATAGATGGATAGATACTTTATTGATCCCACAAGGGAAATTATTGTTACAGCAGCAAGAAAAAAACGATGAGTGCAAAAACTCACATAATGCATACACAGCTGGTGATATAAATGACCCTAGTTGGTTACATAAAGGTTAAATGCAGTTTTAAAGTAAGGCACACTTGCTTGTTCTCATTACAGTGAAAGCTTTGTACTGATGCGTTCATCATGATGTCATCAAATTGATCTAACCTTCTCTCCTCAGGCAAATATGGCTGATAATCACCCTCACCCTGGCCACTCTCCTCTCAGCCAGCCTGCTGGTCCACCTTGTACAGGCGTGTCGTGTCGTCTCAGTGGCATCTCACTTTCCTGAGCGCCGGGATTACTCCTACGTCCCACTGACCAGTATCAAAGGAGCCAATTCGCAAGCCACAAATGACATCGGTAGATCTCTGGAAAGGGGTTTTCAATTGGAGGACTCGGACTCTCAGGATGAAGTCTGATCTCCTTCACACTCAGGCTGGTCGTAGCTGTCAGGAGAACCGAGGACAGTTTTATTGCACAAAGAGACAAAACTGGACTCAGTTATTCTCTGCATATTTACTCTTCTTATCAGTGACAGGTTTCTAGCAAGAGTTCAGCTGAAATGAAACTGAAACTAAAGGACAAAGCACAACAGCTTGGTTATATTCTTGAACATGCATACATACCTAAGATTTTTGTGGTACTTGATCAGCAATCTGAATGTCTCCATCCCAGCCCCAGGTATGACAAGTTTTGGTTTTGTGATAAACTATTATCAGGCTGTATCACAAGCTCATGTTAATGAGTTATCCATTTAAATGCCTGTGATTTTTTTTGTTTGTTTGTTTTTACCCTGAGTAAAAAGTTGAGAATCAAATTTAATTGGAACACACCACCAGTGTTTTTAAGCTTAGTGAAGCTATAGAACCAAAGCACATCCCAGACTGTGTTGAGCTTGCTTTGTGATACTGACTCCTTCAGCTTGCTGCAATCTAATCAGTTGAACTTTGGTTTTCCAAGCAAACTGTGTTTCTATCAGACTACTTTTTTTAAAACAAGATGAGTGTCCACACTGTGCACTGACCTCTATGTCTGAAGGTCAAGTAGCTATGAGGATAAAGCTCTTTGCACTTGTGTGTAGAAAGGTGCCAATTTTATATCAAATCTTATTTTTTTAATAATCAGTTATGTAATTTATAAGCATATCCAGCCACCCAGTGTTATCTATGAGATCATTTATATCTGTTTTAAACAGAAATAAAGTAAATATCCGGATTCATTTTTGACTGAGAATTAAAAAGCCTGATGGCTGTGGGTACGAATGATTATCTGTTCCCCTCCATTTTAGAACAGGGAGAGAGTAGTCTTGGATTTGTTTTTTTTTTTTGGATCCACAAAGATTCATAAAGTGGGTGATCAGAGTTGTTCAGCTTCTGTGGTGGTGCTTCTGAGGCCGTTATACTCTCCATTCTCGCCCTCGTGAACAGTGTTGTCCACTGAAAGTGGTGTCACATCTGCTGGTGTAAGTTGCGCTTTGGTGTAGTTTTTGGCGGGTTTTGCTCCTCTCAATTTTTGTAACTGCACGAGTCCTGCGGCCAACTCTACGGGATTTAAATCACAAGAGTGCCATCGCATTGGTTTTTACTGCCAGTTTACGGATATGCAAGTACAGAAGCTGACTTCTTTTGACTTTTCCTCCTGTACCAGTTTTTTCATATGTTGAAGACTGCTTCGAGGACTTTATCCCTCTGTGCCGGTGTAAATGGTATGGAGCTGTGGTGATGTCACTGCTTGCGCGCAACACAACCAATGCAGTGAGTATAACAGGCCCATAATTCCAGTACGTCACAACGCAGACTCAGTGATCGTCTTTGTTGGTGAGAAATTTCTGGGAAGAAAAAGTGCAAAGATTCAGTTCTCCCTAATCCTCTTTGTCCATATGAGCCATAAGACTGCAGCTTGTGACCTCCACCCACCTCAGTCTAATCTAATCTGTGATTCAGAAAACTCTTTTCCATATTTCATTGCCACTAAGAGGCAGAGTATTTAGGGTCCGCTTGGTTCCAAGCATTTCCTTATCAAACCGTGACAGTGTTTGTGTTAAATCTACGCCATAGGTATGTTGTAACTGCAAAATCTTTTGAAATCCTATGCAATAAACTGATGTGCCTCTCCAGAAATCTAACTACATGTCACTGTCAATACAGCCCACACAGGTATAATTGCTCTCAATGGTGTTGGCCACTTGCGGAGGTTATGTCGTAGGTGCTGGTAAGATTCACTGCAGAAGCATAATTCAGGCAAAAGCGCAAAGCCCTCTGCTGATGCTTTCATCCACAGATAGTTTGTTACAATGCACTGACTATAACTTTAAGCTGAGTGCACTGAAGTGTAACAGGAATGAGTACTCATGTGGTGTCTGCAGCTGTATCTGTGACATAATATAATTGCTGCTTGAGTGCACAAACGTGTCCTAATTTGGGTGCTGGAAGCACCAAAGGAAATGTGATGTATGCTGGACTTGTTACTTGAATGAAGCGGGCTTTCGAAGTCATATTTTTATGTTTGAAGTCTAGCGTCATCCATGTAAGCTGGACTTTGGCACCCAATAGATATCCAGTCAGCATATTAGCATTTAGCAAGGTAGCATAGTGATATTAAATGCTAACTGAACATCAGCTTAGTTACTGGGTATTGTGGTTGTTAGAGAAAATAAATGAAAAGGGAGAGTTCAGGTCTAAAATTATTTGGCTGTGAACACAGTGAGGTGTGCTTCAAAGCTTCTGAGTAAGCTAGCAAAAAGATCTTGAGTTAAGATTTAAGTTTTTTCCAATTGCTACCGTAACTACTGCGTGGTCTCTGGATTCTGCATTATGAAGCCTTAACATTAGTACTTTGGCTGCTGCCATGTTGGTTTTACGGTGCCTGAAGTGACCATGTTTAGAGTTTTAGGTGTTACAGTAAGTTAGCTTGTTAGCAGACCACTTCCATAAACTGTGTGGGTGCCACACATTGACACACATCTACCAATCAGTGTTAATTAACGGCCTTTAAAATACTACAGAACATACTGAACAACATCACTTAGCAAAACTGAAGCGTAAACCTTTTGGACACCCTGTATCACACAGAAGGCCAAATTATTCATTGTTATGAATTAATTTAAACAAAAGTACCAACAGTACGCAGTTGATCCAGTTCAGTGACTTGATCCAGAGGTGAGTCCTAACAAACAGCTGTCAGTTACAACTCATTTTGTCAGCATCTAAACTTTAAACCTTACCGGGTTTTCACCCCATTTGTTGTACAGTGCTGTAACAATGCTTATTAGTGCTGTAAAGTTGGACATTTTGTGGGAGTCTTCTGGAGCCCATCCTTCAAGTCACCGATTGAAGAACTGCAGTTTTTGGTACTTTGCATGGGTTTCATTTTTCAGCACCGGAACTTATATTTCCTGTTCAATCTGTACTGATGGTCAGCACAAAGGGAAGGCACTGGGTCATTTGATGTTTAAGCAAACAGGTTGATTTTTTGTTTTGTTTTGTTTTTTCTGTTAAAACTCATTGTGTGATTTATTTTAACCCCACTTCACAGACTGGCCTTATTCTTTTTGTTTTTTGGGTTTTTTTTTCCAGGATCAGTATTGTGTTTTCATGAGGAGAATCTAGTGTTGCTGCACAGTGACAGATTTTTTCATTATTTGCAGAGGTAAGGCCTAAACCTTCAGCTGCAGGTAACTGGGGCATACCGTGAGCTGCGCACTTGTCACACTAAATAACTGTCCTAGTTTCACTTTTACAGATGCTTTAAAACGCTCTTATTCACGTTTAAATGTTTGTAGTGATATAAAACAGACAAATCCTAACCCTAACCCTTTCTGCCTGTGACTGGCCTCCACGTCTGCATGTGACCTGTTGGTCTGTTTGTGACCCCGCCCCTCCCCCGAAGACAGAGAATCACCGTTTTAATGAGTGTTTACTGAAAAACTGCAAATTTCAATTAAGGATGAGTGTGGAATTATATTTAGGTCAAAAGTCACCTGTGAGCGCAGGTTCACGCTCTCGTGAGGAAGCTTTACGCACCTGGAGCTTAATTTATTTATTTTTTATTATCCTCTTTATTAGAGAAAAATAGTGGCAATACAATCATAAACATAAACTCACATGTATTATACAACAACTTGTGATAATAAAGAGAAAGAAGAGGGTAGAAGAAAGAACAAAACAAAAGTAAATAGAATAAAAATTAAAAATTTAATTAAATTAAAAAAAAATAGCTTAACACAAGAGGGTTTTCAGATAAACACATTGAGTGTATTATAGATAGAGATTGTCTTAAGTGCCTTTTTGTGTTGTGTTTGAGATAAGGGCCCGGAGCTGAATTCTACACCCCTGCTGGAAACTGACTTTTTACCGTTTGGGCGGAGCCTATAGAGCCTAAGGTGATTGGTCACTTTGATGGCCAGTTCAGGTTACACCGAGTTACAAAGTGGCAGCAACATAAGAGCTGTTTTAAACCCGATTTGCTCACAATCTGGAGAATAAAGTTTCCTGAATTAACTATCAGTAGTTATTGTTTTCTGTCACGTGACTTGTGGCATAGTATCTTTTTTAATGTGATTTTAAAAAATGTGAAATAATTTTGAGTATGTATGTATTTGTATAAAAATGTATCACCATGTTAATGTGCTGGAACATCTTGAAAATGAACCTTGAAAGTGCTTTAAAAAACCCTGTGCTTAAATGAACCCTGTTATTGTGAAACAAGGTGCTTATTAATAAATAAAATCTTTAGAACTCCTTTTTACCATTACATAAACATGTGTACATTACATATTCTTAATTTCACCTATCAACCTGATACTTGCTACACTTGTGTGCAAGAAGCATGGGAACCAGGAAATGTAAAAATAAGATCATATTTAGTCTCATTCATCTTCAGAGATAAATTGTTCATGTTTTTAGATAGCTTCTTCACTTGAAACCATCAGCTGTGGTTCTGTGAAGTTTACACAGGAAGCTTTTAACCATTCACCAGAAAAAAATATATAGTCAGGGGGGAAAAAAGCCCAAAACAGTGACTGCAGAAAGGAACTCATGCAAACTCAGGGTAAAAGACAGCAGACTGTAGCGTCATATCTGTGTTCATATTACTACAGCCATATTACTAGTTGAACCAAGCAGCATTCCTGTTTATATTTCATGTGTAAAAAGTAATCTGATGTGTGATTTTTTTTTTTATTGAGATCCTCCTCCTATCAGTCTCTCTGCTACTGCTCTGCTGTTGGTTTCTTTTATTTCGAGCATTGCTAGTTGACCTACAGTGGTTATTAATTACTCTCCAAGCAGCTGCTGACAGTTGCTCTGCAGAGCTGCAGCATGCTCAGTAACACTGTTTGCACTGAGCATTTGTGGAGAGAAACACCGACTCTTTAACTTGTTTAGCTTGCTTCACTTCAGCTTTTATCTGCCCTGCAAAGGTTCATCAATAAACCAGCCTGAAAACAGGTTATGTGGGTAGAAAAATCTTGCATGTCTAGAATTTTTTTTTTATTAATTCCAGTCATTCCAGCCAAGAGACTTTTGTCAACAGTGATAACAGGATTAGATACTTCACAAAGTACAGGATGGGTAACCCCTACCAGGCATGTTACTGTGTCTGTACAAGAGAATCCTACATGACATTTTAGTGTTAATTTTAACTGATGAAGATTCACTAAAATATCAATACACAATAAAAACACAACTGTTTATTCTTCAGCTTTGTGGCAAGATCATAATAAACTTCCTATTGCATCACGATGGAAACAGTTGTGCACAAAAAAAAGCCACACATGCTTATCTAAACATGACGTAAGAAAAAAATGGAGTGCTGTTGAGGAGTGTTATTGACACAACCAAGGCTCACGGCTCTTATTCACGTTTAAATGTTTGTGGTGATATAAAACAGACAAATCCTACTCTGTTCTTAAAAGCTGCTGTAGCAAAGTGATACTGCCACTTGATGCAAATTCTGAGTTGCCCATTTGGGTTGCTGTGTCACAGTAGGTGGGTCATCTAATCTCAGGGTGGGTGGTTCACTCCCAACCTCCTGCTGTTCGCTTACTGAAGTGTTATTGAGAAGAAACAATGAACCTTCACACTGCATCCAGTGGCTGGTGCCGTGAACAGTCTCCTGTCCTCATTGCATGTGTATGAATGGTTAAAAAAGGGATTAAATGTTTTTGTTTAGAAACTCCATGTGAATGCAACCAATTTACCTACTGATCCCAGAGCAGCCAGTGGTGGAAAGGTACATTCATCCAAGTACTGTACTTACATTGATCAATTTTATGTACAGAGGTTCTTATTTTTGTGCTTAGTTCTAAAGATTAGAAACACTATTATTTTTGGACTAATAGGAATTGTATTAATTTTAACATGAAATTAAATGAGACATTTATCAGTAGTGCAAAAATCTATTTCTTTGTCTTCTTCTATAAAGTGCTTTTAAAATAAGCTCAGAGCTCATTAGTGAGTAAATATATTAATGTATAAAAGTTGAGGCATGATCAACCACAGCTGGGTCACCTGAGTGGGGGTGTCTGATGTTTGAAAGACCTGAAACACCCAATGACAGATAAATATTGCAAAAGAAAAAAAATAGTGTTTGGAGTGCAGACATTATTACTTGGAAGACTTTAAGCAAATTTTCCTGAAAAAAAAAAGTCTCATGCATTTACTCCAACACACTTTTATTAGTAAGTTTCCTGATGTATTTGGATGCTTCTTCCTGAACTATTTTTTTAGGGGTGAATAATCTATAGTGCTGCCTTGCAAAATGCAAACTTATCCTTATTTTACATTTGCTTCAGTTACTTATTTAGTCACAGTATCCTTGTTTATAGTAGCAGAGCTCTTCACCTGCAGCCAAACTTTTTTTTTCCCCCAAGCTGTGACTCATCTTCTTCATGAAATTTCCTAAAGCAGAGAGGAAACTTTTATAACTTTGCCACTATTATTAACTCACTTTATGAGCAGCAGGACTGGAGCTCCAGCCAGCACAGAGAGGGCATTAAGACCCAATGGCCTGCTGGTTCTCAGCAGCTTGTCCCGCCTCCCAGTCTGCTCAGCTCAGCTGATGCAATTCAAGAGGAGGATGTCACCTTTCAGCTTTTCCCCTCAGACTTTTATTCTAAGGCAGTTTTCGAAATCTTTTTATACTGAAGAAACAAATGAACGCCGAGGAGTCAACTGTGTGTGCTGCCTGTTTCTGATAACAGCTCATCAAACCCTTGTCAGACCTCTAACACTGCATTTTTCCTCTGGGTGTGGACACATGTTTGTGTTTGTGGTCTTGAATGTCAAAGCTTATAACAAGTTGGAGTGATGCTCCACCCGATCTATCAACACTCTCAGTTCCTGTAGGCTTTTTGTTTCCTTGTTGATAACAAGCACGGGTATGATTTCACTTAGTGTCAATGTAAACTTTTCCCACAGACTGGAAGCATCTCAAACAACTACTGCAGCATAGTGCACACCTCCTCCGTCTATCTATATGATAAACACTGTATATTCTACATGGCCAGAAGCAGAGCTGACCCTAAAACTCACATAACAGCCTAGACAAATGTAAACAACACGTATAGTATAGCTGGCATCCCTCTAGAAGGACTTGGTGTGGTCAGTTATACATTGCTCAAAGTCTGCAGGGAAAGTGTTTTTCATACAGTTTGCCTCATAGAACCCTCGATGGTTCAGACACCTTTGTTACATTTATGAAAATTAATAGCTTTTATGGACATCATCAGCATTGGCATATGAAATCAGAAGCTAGATTCTGCATTTACCACTGTGACCACTGTAAGATGCTCTCTAACGTCTCTGATAACAATCTTCAAAAGTACAAAGGTGTTGCTTAAGTGCACTGTTTGAGGGACAAATAAATTCTATGTACGTTCTCCATAAAACAGGCTCTTGTTATATTTTATTGTTTATTTTAGTAATTTGGTGATATATTAATTGCAATGCAGTTAGCAAGCTGACTGTTGTTTTTGTTTGTGTTTGTATAAAATAAAACTGATTAAAAGGTTTTGTTTGCATCTATACAGGAGCCCAAACCCTCCACTTTTTAAACCAGGAAACAGAAATATTGTGCCTGGCTCAACATTTTTTGATGATATTTTACATGTTGCCACTGATCGTCGCTGACTGTAAAGCCGTGACCTCTTACGCCTCAGAGGTCAGTGTGCTGCTCCCAGCCTAGCCCACATTCCTCTCTGCATGTTCACGTCATGAACCTACGGGGCAAATCAACCGCTGAGCCCTGACAGATTGCTTGTCGCCGTGGCAACTGTCAACACATGGAGATGATACTGAAAACAGGCTGACAGAGCGTATTTACTTCTGTGGGTGTTGCAGATCTAAAACACAGTATATAAAAGATGGGCGTAGCTTTGGTGACATTACCTACTGGTTTGAAGTCTTGACCTGAGCATCGTTGCCATCTTGACTTTTGGAAGCTTATGTAAAAAGCAAGGGGTGTATCTGACTGAGAAATCAATGACATATGGCATCATCTAATCAATCGCAAAGTGTCCTGCTCTGAAACATACCCTGCTTTATTGTTTATTTTACTCTAAATGGGGACCATAAATGCTGTACTGAATATCACTCTAAACTAGCAACTTAGATCATAAACCAATCAGAAAAGGGTTTACTGAGGTCATAGATCAAGAAATTAGGTGAGTCATTTTATTATAAACTCCTATACAATTGGTCATTAGTTCTGTGACCAGTACAGATATTAAGAACTTCCTCATGGTTTCAATTCTGAAAACACAATGAAGAAAACAAAAAAAGACAAAATCCTGTTGTGCCCTTGGTGTTCACATTAAAAAAAGAACATTCATAAATTTGTAAATTCATATCCTAAACAATATCTTCATGTACACAAATTATGCATGTAAATGCACAATTTTCACACTTTAATATGCAAACATACACCAATCAGGCATAAACATTATGACCGCCTGCCTAATAGTGTGTTGGTCCCCCTTTGGCTGCCAAAACAGCCATTGAGGCACAGACTCCACTAGACCCCTGAAGCTGTGCTGTGGTATCTGGCACCAAATGTTAGCAACAGATCCTTTAAGTCCTGTAAATTGTGAGATGGGGCCTCCATGGATGAGACTTGTTTGTCCAGCACATCCCACAGATGCTCGACTGGATTGAGATCTGGGGAATTCGGAGGGCAAGTCAACACCTCAAACTCGTTATGCTCCTCAAACCCTCCTGAACCATTTTTGTTTTGTAGCAGGTTGCATTTTCCTGCTGAAGGAGGCCACAGCCATCAGATGAAAGGGTGTACATGGTCTGCAACAGTGATTAGGTAGGTGGTACATGTCGAAGGAACAGCCAGATGGATGGCAGGATCCAAGGTTTCCCAACAGAACATTGCCCAAAGCATCACACTGCCTCCACCGGCCTGCCTTCTTCCCATAGTGCATCCTGGTGCCAAGTGCTCCCCAGGCAAGCAATACACACACACCTAGGCATCCATGTGAAGTAAAAGAAAACATGACCAGGCCACCTTCTTCCATTGCTTCATGATCCAGTTCTGATACCCATCGTTGGTGCTTTCAACAGTGGACAAGGGTCAGCATGGGCACCCTGACTGATCTGCAGCTGTGCAGCCCCGTACACAACAAAATGTGATGCATTTTGTATTCTGACACCTTTCTATCAGAACCACCATTAACATTTTCAGCAATTTGACCTACAGTAGTTCATATGTTGGATCATGCCACACGGAATTAGATTAATCTCTTGTCTCTGTGTTCCTTCCTTGCACCACGTTCAACAGATATTGAAGAGTGCAAAAAATAATAATATAACAGTAGATTAATATTGCTTTTTAAGCAGTAAAGTCTTAATCACCCACTTGGTCACTCAAATGCTTTACAGTAAGTAAAACCTTCACTTGTATTTTTTGTGATTTAATCATATTGAAATTTTTACCCATAAGCAAAGAATCTTAATCATTGTACCTAAATGTGTAATTAAAGCACAACTTCGTATTTCGACAGCACAAATTACAAATTTGACATCACAGTTTATTATTTTCTTTGGTAGCTAGTTTATGTCATTACTGTCCTTTGAAATGGTCATTTAACAGAGTGAGGATTTTTTTTTAAAAGTTTCTATAAATATTTTGATACCCTTTCTCCACCATAAAACTCACCACTACTGGAATCCCTGGAGCAAATTGCAAATTCTTTAGTCACTTTTCGAAGCTGCGGGAAATATCACTTTAGTGCAAGAATAAACAGGTTCTGGTAGGTTCCCATGATCACTTTGCACCCATATACATTACTCAGCGAGTCTTGAGTGACATCAAAACAAAGTCATTGACCTCTGCCGTCTGCGCAGCGAGGACAGAATTGTGCAACCCAGGCAGTGAACATTAGCTCGATTACATAAAGACACAACAGAAGGACGGCGACTGTGCATTGTTGTGACATATAAATGTGAAGTGTAACAGTGAGTACTTATGCTGGCAAGTGGACATTTGGTTCATCATACCCCTGTTTGCTTACACAGAAACACAGATACTGGTGTTTGCGTCACTCCAGAGGACATTCTTTACAATACGATAACTATAAGCTACAGCTAACCTTACCCTAGTCTTATCATAACCTTAACCCATGCTTAATCCTTAGCAATTTAAGTCATGAGGACTTGCTTTTTTTGTACCTGTAAGGAGATCATGTCCTCACTATGTGTAAAAGATGTTTATATGTCCCCACAATGCAGGTAATTCAAACAAACACACACAAAGGACAGAGGAAGTGCTCCATTATTTCTGTAGTATTAGATAATAAGAAACGGCTTATGTGAGCAAACTGTGTGACTGAGCAGAAAACAAAACTTCATTTAAAAAACAATGAGTGCCTGAATCATCTCACCACCGACATGCCTCTTAAAAAATAATTTCATCTCTCACTAGCTTCTGACTTCCCAGTCTTGTCTGTGGCTTTCAGCTCCAAGATGTAAATCTCTCCAATCTGGAGCCTCTCAAAGTGCTGAGGTTTCATTAGAGAAAGACTCAGTGACCTCCTAAACAAGCTCGTTTTACTGAATGTTCTTATAATGGGAGTTTATAATGTATTTGTGAGGAACTGCTTTTAGAAATTTGGTCCTCTGGTGAGTGTTTTGGGTATCAAGTGTGTGGCCAAATCAACATTGCCTGTGCGTATTTGTGATAATGAAGGAACAAGTCACACAGAATAGCTCACTGATTAAGAGTTTCTGGACAACAACAATAAAACTCTGTGACACTGAGAAACATGATATGCTGAGCACACACACACACACACACACACGAGAGAAGGGTATACTTATTGCTTACTGTATGTCACCATTGAATCTCCAATTAAACTCCTTTATCAAGAAAGAAAAGCAGAGTTATGAAAAGAAAAATTTTTTAAAAAGCTGTTACAATTGTCTCAGTTGTTTAATTTTTAAATTATATTGCACAAACATAGCAGCATCATTATTCAAGTCCAGTAAAATGTTGACATCACTACATTTTTCTTAACATATTTCTGCTTGAAGTGCCATTTTTAGTACCAAGAATGCTTATTCTATTCTAGTTTTATGATACAAGTTAAAATTATATGTTATGCTGGGAAGATGCATCAGCTGTGATGTAACATTCTGTAGAAAGAAAACTAAAACAGAGGGAGCAGCTGAGGACATCTTATCAGTGTTATGATGGCACAGGTGTGCCCTTGTGTTTTTTGGGAATTTAAAAATCTATGCTACAATGTGTGTGTGTGTGTGTGTGTGTGTGTGTGTGTGTGTGTGTGTGTGTGTGTGTGTGTGTGTGTGTGTGTGTCACATGGATGGTCCATGGGAATCTCTGTTCTGTTTGCTTGTGAGGGCTGTGGCAGAGTCTGCCCAGGAGTAACACTGCCAAGGTTGGTGGCTCTGGGCCAGAGAGTCTGCTTGAAGTGAGTGCTAACATTTGTTATTGAAAAGTAAATCATCCAGTTACAATTTGACTATAAAGAGTTCAAAACTCACACCATGCATCTTCACAAAAATTGCACAGAAATGCACAAAATGACCACATAGAGGCACAGAGTTTCCAACAGGGAGCAAAACAACCTCAGTGACCTACAAACCACTGCCAAATGGCAAAAAAAAAAAAAATGACAAAGACATGTAAAATGAGCATGAACGGGCATAAAACAGCCAAAGGGACTCACAAAGCCACACTAAAGATGCACGAAAATACAAAAGGATGGAAAACAGATGCAAAACAGTAATCCCAGGTACACAAAACAAGACAGGGAGAAATAAAACATACCCCAAAATACATCCAAAGAGACTGAATAAAAATAACAGTATAGTCACTGATCCCTTATGTATTTGACAAGTTGAGTAAAATCTGTGTTGTTTTTTATAGAATTCTAAGTAAACAAATGTATTAAAGTTACTGAGTGCCATATTGGGCTCTGAAATGTAGTAAAAACATGTGAAGAACAACAGTCTAAAATTATGTAAGCACTGAATAAATATACTCAGTAGCATTTCAAACCTGCAATATTAAAATTCATCCTACTACTGCTACTCTTTTGAAACTTGGAGATAAGAAGAAACAGAGCAAGCAGTTGGGACATATGTGTAAATATTTAGTAAATTTATTTAGTGTAAATATTTGGAAAATATGGATGGAGGGAAAAGACTAAAAGCAAAAATTAAGAGCCTTTTCTTGGTTTCTTCATATATAGTATCAGACAAGCAGCACCTGCTCATACCAACTGTACAAGGTGTGTTTTTCTTTTTTCTTTTACAACTTATCCTTTTGTATTTTGTTGAGGCTTAAAGGTATTTATGCGGATTCTTACTTTGACAGGTGTTTGGAGGCTGGCAGCTTAGCGGGTAGCGGCCCAAATTTGAATCACTGAAGTGGACCTCTCAGTCTTGTTTGTATTGTTGATGCCTTTTCAAGCGCTTCTAATATAATTATCTGTTCATTATCTTACTTTGTGCTACAGCTTTGGTGGATGAAATTCTAGTGTTTTATTAGTCTGTGACTTAATTACCTTCTGCAAATGTGTTATGTTGGTACATTTTTATGAATGTAGCTTATAGAGGTTTGGTTTGGTGGACAAGTTAATGTCATGTGGTTAGCAGTCATGTGACTGCAAAACCTTAATAGCTATCATCAGGAGGGCTAAGTCAATCTTTTATATGCAGCATGTGGTTTATGCATGTCAAGCGGTCTTTTTCAAAATATAAAACTTGAGTATTATGCACATTCAAAGGTTCGACAAGTTGTAATTATGAACAAAACAGTTAACATTTCCAGTCACTGTCAAGCTGTCTGTAATCATTTCTGATAAAAGGCCACATGTTTTGTTCAAATTCTAATAAAATTCAAATACTGCTCAAGCAAGTGTACTTTGTGGAAGTGTACTAAAATAAATGTCACCTGCCATTAGGAGGTTAAAGGTCAACACACAACGATGGTCCTGCAGTTGTAAGAAAGCTCTTTTAAAAGAAAGAATGGATGATTTATTTTAAGTTTAAAAATTGCTAAAGGACTATGGAACACTTACTAACATGTTTAATTTGTTCTTTTTGCACATTTTACAATTTTCTTTTGGCAGATTCAATTCCCTAATTTTTATTTTCATTCTGCACTTTAATGTTATTATTTTCATCCATCCACTCTCTTCTGCTTATCCTGTTCAGGGTCGTGGGGGGGGGGGCTGGAGCCTATCCCAGCTGTCATAGGGCGAGAGGCAGGGTACACCTGTGCAGGTCGCCAGCCTGTTGCAGGGCCAACACAGAGAAACAGACAACCATTCACACTCATCATTTTAAAAAAAATTTTACAATGCACTTTTTAATTGGAATTTATATCGTGTAACACACTAAATCCATTAGCAGATAGGAGGACATTTTTAAATGCAGAGTATTTGTTTATGCAGCCACCTCCACTTCGTGGTGTCCACATCAAAGAACATTAATTTACAGATACTTTAATAACCACTTATATCTTTACAGCTACATTATAGTGTGTTATAAAGCCTGCGTACATATTTATGTTCTGCTTATATGCTGGGGGGGATCTGGACTTTGCACACCATAACATCTTCATAAAACAACTTTATAGTTGGAGATAAAGAACAGAGAACATAATGGTGGTTTGAGATGCACAGGAGAATAACACAACACCCTGGAGACCTTTTGTCTGGAGCTGATGGCCCTTCCTCCACACTGGGTCGTGTTTAGGGCAATGGGAGGATGAGATTCAAAAGAAGGGGAAGGGGTGAAGGCTGGGTTTCCTAATTCCACCCTTCCGAAAGTAGATCCTATTAAGCCCACTGCTGACCCAAAAAAAAAAAAAGCTGATGTTATCACCATCCTGTTAATGTGATTTTGAAGTTGGGGCCCAGCATGTTAGTCAGTAGTTTATAAACACTGAAAATGAAGAATAGCTTTGTATTTCTTTGTATTTGTATTTCTTTGTATTTTAGCATTGTATTTCTGTTTGTTAAAAGCCATGTAAAAACTCAGCTGATTCTGATATTTGAAGGTGTGCTCTGGGAACTGTAATGGATACCTGTGACAGCTGTTCTGAAGGAGTGGCATTAATCCAATATAAAAGATTAATATAGCATAAGTAAATTAGTTAAGAATTAACTATTAATAAAACCATTGCAACTAATGAACTAATGGCTATGAAGAGTGTGTTATTAGAGAATTGATATTGTGTTTATCAGGCTGCTGCTCTTTAAAAAAACAAAAAAACTGTTAGCTTTAAAACAGAAAATAATGCAGTGCAGGCTATTCTGAGGAAGACAAATCCAGCATATTATATGATCAGTTTTTTACACTGCAGTGTTTGTTTGCAGTTCTGTTATTACCAAGCCTGCATTACCAGCATTATCAGCGAGCAGGTGCTCCCCTCTCCAAAGAGTCCTAAAAAGCCCTCGCAGTTTGCTCTATTTAGATCTAAATAATGTGATTAATGACCAAATTTGTTATAATTTTGAACCTCTAAAATAGAGGTTATGAGCTATGAAAGATGTTCCATATTAACTTGTATATGCCATTATAAAACAGTTTGAACATCACAAAGAACCTTGACATCCTCTAAGCAACTTTGCAGCTGTAGAGACCAGAGAAGTTGCCCAAGATTATCTAGAGGCCTTTTATTTGTATAGCCCTTCCTCCACCTTGCTGGTCGGGTGCAGGGAGGGTGATGGGAGGATGAAGTGTGAAACAGGGGGAGGGCTGCATTTTCTCATTTTGCATTTCTAAAGGTTGAGCCTGCTGAGCAGACCACTGACACCCCCCCCCCAGATGATTTTATTGTCTTTGTGTGTGTTGGTAAAATGCTGATGCAATGTGGGATCATTAAGCTTTTTTGGCTTTTGAACATTTAAGTGGAACTGTAGTAATTTTTTGCTTTTTAAATTTTCTTCTGCAATTTGAGGCAATGCCTTGGAAAAATGTTATAGATACCTGTATTACTCAAATGATCACAAAAGCTCATATAGTATTCTCTATTTATGTATTAATGTGCTAATGACAAATCTGAATTTTTAACTCTGAAGTGACTGATTTGTTTTGTTCTAATAAATTACAGTACAAACTAAATTTTCCTTCATTTAGTTTTTTTAAAAACTGATATTCAAAGTGATGCCTAAGAGGGAGACAGCAGAAGTTGTTTTAAAAACTTCCACTTGTTTTGTTTTTCTTTTTAGGTGCGAATGTATTTACTCTTCGTAAATTTAAACTTTACTATGTAATTGTATTTTACTAAAATGTTAAATTTGTTGACTTTAACAGGGTGTGTGAACGGTTAGAAAACAGGAAACCTAGCGGCTGGACCCGGATACCAGTACGGTTATGTAACATTAGCCTGTTTTGGGGGAAAGAAGCTCACAGTTAGTCCTGCTCAGCTGAGCGCTTTGTCCAGTCATGTCCCTTTTTGTTTTTTTAAGTTTTTCCTTAGGAAAGGGAGGAGGGAGTCACGTGGGTTAGTGACTGCAATTTTCGTGCATTTGATTGGCCCCCTAGCAGCTAGTTGGCTCCTCCCCCGGAGGAGGCAGTCCTTAACGACGTCACGGCGATCAGCTGTTGAGCTCCACAACAACAACAAAAGAAGGCGCAGTCGGGGGCCCGAGGAGGAAACGGACTGAAAAGAAACGCCGCACTGTGACTCCCGATGTGCAGTCCTTAAAGTAACGTTTTTTATATTTTATTTCTTCCGCGAAGAAACCTCAAGTTTTTCGATTTTTCGAAAAGTAACGCATCTACCTCATTTTTTAAGGATTTTAATCACGGTTTTGACCCGTTTACACCTCCTCCTCCTTCTGCCGCAGGTGCTGGCTGCTGCTGCCACATCCAGGTTGAAGACACAGGTGTACGATCGTGTCGGTTTTTATGGCTACTTGAATAATATATCAGTACAGAAGCTCAGAGGTGATCAGATTATAGAGAGGGGAAAAAGTTTGATAAAATGAGGCTTTCTGGAAAACACTTTGGAAAAAAACTGAGCAATATCGTTGCTTCTGTTTGTGAATTCTTCTCTCCTATATCAGTGCTGATATGGAGATTTTTTCTGCGTGTTTATATCAGGAGAATGCGGTGATTATTTGCGCCGTAATGGCGAGTATAAATGGATGTGGCTGTGTAATGACGTCACTGGCAGCACCCGAAGTGACCAGTGTGAGCAATACGTAACTGAACGAGTAAATGTTACATACAC